>BMAV01014581.1:0-78096 GCA_019973955.1 Trichonephila inaurata madagascariensis | reverse complement strand
TGGTTGATAATGTATTGTTCAAAGAAACATCGTCTGAATTATAATTTAGCCTTTATTCACACACATATATAACAAAAATACGGTACAACAATTAGTGTTTCGTCATCAGAGAAAGTAGGCAAGAAGCAAAAGTGGGCTGGCTGCAGCCGCTTACACATGACGGAGACAAAGTAACAAAAAAAAATGTAACAAAGAAGTCTTACTATTGATACGAGGCTGTAAATGTGTCGTGACTATTTCTAACAGAAGCTTTTTGATAACTTTTTAATTACTTTACTGTATGGTTTACCATCCACGTGTGTTAGTAACAGGCTTAACTTTAGAGCATGGCTCTATTTTTTTTCTTTTATGTCGAAAATTTAGGCTGTATGGGGAAGGAGGATCCATAAAGCATTGCTAACCCTAAATAACTGGAGTTATTCTAGATACCTTAAAATGTTTCCATTTCATTCCAAAGACTCTTTTCGTATCTACATTTATTGTCTCTTGAACTCCAATTTCTTTCTTCTTTGGCACTGTAGGTTATACTGCTTTTGTACTCGGTAACTTATTTTATTTTATTATACTATATATATGAAAAAAATACTTTTACTTTTAGTAACATTGAAGTGTGAGTTTTGCTGAACAGACATTTTAGAAGAAGAAGAATATATGATATGATATGATATGATATTTAATTTTTATAATATAGTTGTGTTAAATGAGATATTCTTTATATTTTAATTGAGAAAACAAAGTGTATAGGTTTCGTCACACAAAATTTTGAGAAATTTTAATATACTTCTCATAATTTTATCTTAAGATGTTGAATGAGTTAACATTTATGATAGAAATTGGTGTTTTAAAGTTGAAAGATATAAATTAACTTTTCAGAAAATTGACTAATGTACTAATACTAGGGATATTGATTTTTATAAGAAACAAAAGTAATGTCACGTTGCATTCTTTTTTCTCCTTTGAATTTTATTGTTTTGTTAATTATTTAATTAATTTTTTTATTCATTTAAGTTTTTCATTTTAAAATTGTGTGTTTTGATATACCGGCCATATATCAAGATTCACTATTTCTCGAAATTTTCTTCTTATCTAAATTTAAAATTAATTTAATAACTTGAAGCTTATTTTTGGATTTTGTACAGTGGATAAAGGAGAATACAATCATTATAATTTTGTATATGTCTTGAAACATTAAGAGGACAAACGCGTTCAGGTTGATATGTACACCTCTTATTGTTTTCTTATTAGCATCCCTGAACATCTGTGATTTGATCACGTAGATTTCTCAGAGAGATGTGTTCAAAAATAAGTAGTGTGATACAGATTATATTAGTAAATGTGTTATATAAGAGAGAGTCAAGAATTTTGTATATGAAACGAATACTTATAAGATTACGGAGAGATTCAAAATATTGTATGCGATATTGTTAAGTTACAGTGAATATTGTGGAAATTTTACATAAATACTAAAGGTGATGATTGAAGAGAGCCCACATTTCCGATTCACAATTATTTAAAGAGCTCTTTTAATCTTATAACTCTTATATTCTTTTATTCCTATATTCTTATAATTTTTATACTTTTATATTCTTATAGTTTATAACTTATATGAAATAAAATATTGTTTATTGTGTTGAATAGTGCATATAAGTTATTGTACACCGTTTTTATATTATTAATAATTTCATTTTATTAGTGTCTATATTTTTTTTACCTTTTTAAAAAATGTATTACATATAAGCAAAATGTTGTGTATTATTACGATGGTGCCAGAGTAGATTTTTATACAAAATTAGTATTGTAATATTTGTATGATACCATGTATTTTTATATCTACTATCTTATTGTTTGATATGATATTATTTTCCAAAATAAATTTTTTTTTTTGAAAACATTATCTGCTAGCTATAATATGAATCTATTATTATGATGGGATAGGAGGAAACGTGAGCTCTTATTCTGGATGTCGAATAGATTTGAACAAGCTAATCTTCAGTTATATGTACGGAAATTCATTTTTATCAATTAATATTTTGGAAGTGTCATTACTGTGTTTGTTGTTATATTTTCGTTTATTTTAGTGCTTTTGATTTTAGTATTCCTTTTACATAAAATATTTCTACTGTGTGTAATATGTGTTTCCAAAAGATATTTTGTATATGTTGAAAATTGATTAAGTTTGTTAAGAGAGCTAAAACCACGCCATGACTACCTTTTAAAATTGGGGGCAAATGTAAGGATAATTAAATTAGATTAAAAATTAAATTCCCTATCTAGCAATTCACTTTTATATTTTCTCCTCACTTCTTCAAGTATCAAACTAATCACCCATTTATTTCTTCCGAACATATGGCCTAGCCAATAAACATGTCTAATTCCAGATCGTTATATTTAATAGCCCTATATGTCAGCATTAACTTTCAAGAGCACTCATGAACGCCGCGATCGGTGTTTTAAGTGATAACCACTTACGATTTTCGGTGGCGTGCTTTTTTCCTCTCTACTCTTAGCGTCAGAATTCGTATAACTTTCATCAAATAAAGATACTTTTTAAAAACTAAGTCTGTTTCTGACTTCAAATCATGTCATATATATATATATACAAAAAATGTTTTACATCATTTTCAAATAACGCGGTTCACCAATTGCCATTTTTACACGATTTTTTGTTTGTTTTAGTATGAATCCCCCCTCCCCTCACCCTAATTGCTTTTTTTAACTCTAATTTTGACATAGTCAGGAGATGGTTAATGCCCTCACCTGTACGAGTGACTTGGTTTAATTCATGACTTGTTTACTAAATGATCTGGAGTTACGGGGAATACATCAATTTTATAGTAACTTAGAAAACAGAATTATAAAGAATAGCACATATTAACCTTTATCCATATTGGGAATTATGTTCATAATGGGCAACCATATTTTCTCTAGAAGTAAAAAGGAAATGCGTGGGGCAGTGAAAAATAGGAAGGGATATTTAATAAGTTCCATACAAAAGGAGAGTACTCTATTTTCCAAAACTAGTTTATCAGGTAAAAAATTCTCATACACACCGATAATGAGGTAATTAATCCTTTTACAACCATTCAGATAGTTCTGTTACTTTTAGTACACTGAATGAATACAAAGAATGACTCTAATTCTTTAACATTTGTTATCTATAATATTTTGCTGAACAATTTCAAGAGGGATTATCATTTTAGGTACGGAAAATATTTCTAACATGGAAGGGCAAACCAATAACAATAAGACCAGATAAGACCATGAATAATAAAAACAGAGAAAAATATGTAACGAATAAGCTTGCTAAAATAAATAATTTCAGATAGTCCTTCATTTATTACTTCAGACATATTTAATTCGGGAATGTGTTATCTCAAAAGAAACACATCAATAAATTTATTTCATTCTAAATGTAAAACAAACAGAAATATAATTAAATTCTCAAATATAAGTTTTAAAAAAAACTATTCCTAAGTTCCTTTTTATATTTTATACTAGCAAAAGTTTGAGAAAACTCTGCTTTGAGGATATATTTGCTTTAAGTTGTATGTTTTCTTAAGATATTATCAATTAAAGCAATTTTTATTCTTTTAAATATGATTTTTCCTTAAATGAAATTACAATTGTTTTCTCATTCAAAACAAATACGTACTTAAAGGTCACGTGGGTACCTAGCAATAATTTCTTGCACGAAATAGCGGATTTTCTTTACATGTGAACGTTTGTCTCTCTGTTACGGTTATGCGTCTTTTTTTTGCATAACCTCGTTTATGGTCGCATTGCTTGTTGCCAAAGTCACATTTCAAAATATCTCAAAAGCATCCCATTGTCTTTTTTTTTAAGGATGTGATATTTGTGTAATTATTTATACGAGTATAAACTTGGTAATTTTCGAAAATTCCATTACAGGCTCTGGCTTTAACACAAATGGTACTATTTTTGCGAAGAACTGTCCAACTTCTTGGCTTTTCCAGTGATATAGATATCATTGGAAGATCAAAAAACTATATTACAACAATTTTGTAGCTCTTGAGAGTACGGCAATGGAGAGAGGTGAGACTTATTATTGATGTGGGAAAAACAAAGATTTTGTTTTCAGCTAATAAATCTCCGGATTTGTCTTCTTTGAACATGGTTACTTTTGAAACTGTAAAACACTTTACTTACCTAGGAACTCCGATCTTATGTAGCAACGATCTGTAAATTGAAATAAACAATAGAATGTTTGGCTAATAGAAGTTTTCATCGCTTCAGAAACTAATTCAAGTCTAAGTTTATTTCCATAAACACCAAGTTGAGCATATATAAAACCTTAAGCAGGAGTATTGCTCTGTATGGAAGTGAATGTTAGAGCAATAAATTAGAGGAAGAAAAGTTGCTAATTTTTGAAAGAAAAGTCAATGAAAAACTTTGGACCTATTCAAGAGAACAATGAGTGAAGAATTCTTTACAATTATGAAATTTAATATATGGGAAATATGGCAAATATGGCGGCACTGACATTGTGAGAACTACAAAAACATCACGTATTAGGTAGCCGGTCATCTGTACAGTTATGCCGAAGCCTTTTCTACCAGAAAAGTAACTTTTTCAAAAATTGAAGGGAGCAGACAAAGAGAACGACCACCTACACGATGGTTAGACGATGTTGAAAAGGACCCCAATTAATGGGAATCAACCAATGAAAGGCCATGGTGGCTGAAAGGGTCAACCGAAGGAAGATCAACGAGTCAAACTTGACCTGCAAAAGGCTGTTGAGCTTATGAAGAATGAAAAATTTGGTAATAATGTTGTGAAAGATGAGCGACATTTGAAACCTGGCATTTTCTAAGAATACTGTTGGCAATCGATATGTGCAACTTGGGTTTGAAAACTTTTGGTCAGATAATCTTTTTTTCCTACAAAATGAACCACGTAGAAGACTATACACTAAAAGTCTGCATAAAGATTATTTGGCTTTTCTTCTGAAGATATTTCCATTAATTTATCTATCATTTGTGTTTATTTGATACCTTTTAATTAATCCTATTTAAATCAGTTATATTTGACAAGATATAGATGTTTCATTGGAGTTCATTTTAAGTGTTTCCGGATAAAGAGTATAGAGAATAATTCTGCGATGTAAACGGATTTGTCTTTGATTATATACAAATCAGATAAAAGAAATATTGAAAACGTACTGTTTTCAGTTGAAATGTCTACAATATTCCCAAGGTACTTTTAATATTTTTCTTTTAAAAATGATGTGTATAATCGTAGAAAAAAACTGTAGAGCAACTATAAATGAAATGGATGACTACAAATATGATATAAAATAATTTGGTAAAATATGACAATTAGACATTAATTTGACAGTAGTGAGAAGGGTGACAAAGTAACAATAAGAAACCGGGGTACTTTTCCATTTCGCCTGCGCAAGTGATAAAGTCAACAAAAATGATACAACTGTTGCTAAGTAGAATATTTCTGCTGATAACCATTTGAAAAATTTTTAAACGATGCTAAAATGGTTATATCTCTGAGGTAAAAAATTCTTAGAGCTAACATTCATTAACATTTTTTTATGTGCATATTGTGTGTTGCCTCAAATAAAGTCTACCGGGTGAGACATTACCTCCAAAATGAAAAAAAAAAGTACCGCAACGAATTACGATATTGATAACAAATGCGTAATTACTACAATGAGTGAATGCATATTTCCGATCAAAGATTACATTGTAAAAATTGAGTTAAAGATTATATTAAAATGCACTCTATATATAAAAAAAAAACGATGCACCAAGAAGGAGTTGCCGATTATATTGAAATTTCGTGAGCAAAGACATTTGTACTGAACATGCAAATGATTAAAATGTGATGTCCAATGAATGAATAGCGGGTGCTACAGCGCATCGAAACTGCACACTCAGCAGGTGTCAATACGAAGCAATTCTCAATCTGATGATCAAAACTTCTGCTGTATTGCGATTTAGCAAACCTTTCAACAACTGAAAAAATGTCTCGCAGCAGGATTATAGCTCATTACAAGGTCTTATTATTTGCTTGAAAGAACAGGTTGGGTAAATATGAGAATCGCTCGTCATAGGGGTCGAAGAGATGCAACCAATAGAAGAATTTGGCAAGAGTGGGTGGACAATGGCAGATTTCAGAGCCATGATAGTAGCGGTTGACCTAAGGCCACAGCAGATCGGGAGGACAGATTGATTGTCAGATCAGCTGTCACAGTGCCTGATTCATCGTTATCAACCATCAGGCGTGTGACTCGCACACGAGTGTTCACCATGACCCTTCAGAGACAGCTTATAGGGCGAAATTTATGCTCGTACCGACCACAATGTCACCTGCCACTCATGCCTGCACACTGGGTAGCCAGAGGGCAGTGGTTTCTAGCTCGATTAGGTTGGAATCATTCTGACTGGGGATGTATAGTGTTTTGCGACGAATTCGGCTTCCAAATGTGTCCTGACGATCATCGAAGACGTGTCTGGAGACCCCCAGAGCAGCGTGCTGATCCAGCTTTCACTATTAGACGCCACACAGGCCCTCATTTAGGAGTTGTGGTCAAAGGTGCCTTTTCTTTTGACAGCCTAACCCCTTTATGCGTCATTAGAGGCCCACTTACAGCGCAGCGGTAAGTCTACAAAATTCTGATAACTGCTTTGTTACTGTCCCTTTTGCAGCAACCTGGCTCTATTTTTCAGCAAGATAATACCAGACTCCATACGGCACGTGTTGCTATGAGCTGTCTTGCAGCTAGCCAAACACTTCCTTGGCCAGCCAAATCTCTCTCCAGTCGAGCATGTCTGGGATATGAAAGGAAGGCGATTGCATCTATCAGCGAATGTTGATGACCCGGCCCAGCAATTCGAGCAAATTTGGCAAGAAATACCACAGGAGACCATCAGGGTGCTTTATCACTATATGTCACGTCGTGTGGAAACTTGCATCCAGGCTAGAGTTGGATCAACATCTTATTGAGCTCGTTACTTTGTAACTATAACTCTAAAATAAATCATTAATTTTTTTCTGAAATTTTAATCATTTTCTATTCTGTACATAATCTTTCTACCCACCAATTTTTGTTTCTATTGGACTACTCGTTCTTGGTGCGTCGTTTTGTTTAGTTATAGAGTGTAGAATTAAATTAAGTAATTTGCTAAACCTAAAACTTTTTCTATTATAAAATAGATTTTCTTATAATTCTTTGTAACTGGTTGAACTATAAACAAAAATAAATCTCCCTTTTTAATCTATTTGCCCACTATTCATTTACTAGGAATTATCTTGGATCAGCAGGTGCATTGAGACTCATCGTTGCTTTAAATAATAACCTAAGGGCAATCTAATCTCCTCCATTGCATCGCATTTGAGAAGTGTTTGCGTTCAAAAAAAAGAAACACTTTGCGCCAATCAATGCGATCTCCGTTAAGACTCCATTCCTGCAGCAAACACCTGCTATACTCAGCAAAAGGGGACTTTGCTTAAGTGAAATAGAATTCAAGAATAAATTGAAAGCTTGTTGAATTTGGAAGTTCGTTACAAAAGATTAGATGAAAATTCTTGTTTACTGGAGAAATTGCATTTCAAGGAAGATTGCTGCTGAGTTTTCTTTTCAAAATTGCAAAGAAAAAGTATTGTGTTTTAACGCTTTAGAATTAAAAAAAAGTCTTGGATACTTGGGGATGTAACTTTTTAGTTAGTATTTTAAAATAGGTGTGGAATCATGTTTGCCTTGTATTACGATTTCAAGTTACAATATAGGCTTGCTATTAAAAAAACACTAAATAAACATAGCTAATTAATGATTATTAAAAATACATGCGTTTAGTGAATACAGTAAATTAGCATGCCTAACTGCTAGAAAATTCGGAATGCATAAGAAGTATTTATAATTTTAATCACACTTTGTCTCAAAAAGTAAGCAACAAACAGAAAGATGATAATGAAATAAAAATAATTTATAGAAATGCAAAAATAAATTTTCACAGGTTGTTGAAAAGACGAATAAATGTAACTCAAAATAACAGAAAAAAATAATAATTACTTTTCAAATAAGCAGTATAATCAATGACGATCTTAAGGTATCCTACTACGTTCGGAACCGTGATTTTAAAAAGCGCATAAATAGATACTTTTCATAATATTTAGTGTCACTTTGATTAGAATACATGTATAAAATTGTTTTAAGGACATTTTGAAAAAAAAAAATTATTTAAATACAATATTTTGGCAAAAAAGTAAATTAGAATAACATTTTTCAAAATGATCTCCTTTTATAAAAAATGCTTCTAAAATAATAATATCTTGTGTGTGTGTGCTTATATAAAGTAAAGACTTCTGCAGAGAGTCTGAACTATTTTTTTTTTAACTTCACATTATTTTCAGAGTTACTACCCATTGAAATAATTATCGTCATTTTTTTCTTAAAATTTCTTCCCTCTGTTGTCGTAAAACATTGATAAACCCTCTTCTAAATTATATATTTCAAAACTTCTAGTTGAGCCTCTGTACAGAGGTCTGAGCTATATACAGGCAAAACATTATTATAATAGGAGCATTTTTCACAAAAAGAGGATTTTTTGAACATTGGTCATTCTATGTTCATTATCTATCAGAATACTGTACTTATTGTAATAATATTCTTAAAACAATTTTATATACATTTTCTAATCTAAGTGACATTAAATATCATAAATATTATCCAGGTATACGCTTTTGCAAAATCATGGTTCCGAACGTAGTCGGATACCTTAACTTGAGAGAAAATGTTTTTAGCTTCAAAAATTTATCAATGTGATATATGTCCACTTCTAATAGAAATACATGCTCAACAGTGAAGATTCATGTAACTTAACTAAGTAACTCCAATTAAAACAATTGTAGAATTAATCTCATTCTTGAGTCTCTAGTTTAAATAAACTACAGATTCAAGGGCATGCCCACTAATTCTTACCGATGATATTTTTAATAATCTGCACTGTGTGCTAAATATATCTTTGAACAAATAAATTATCCTAATAACAAATTAAGCTGGTAGAAATCTCTGGGCAATAAAAACCATTTGAAAAAAGTTCAGAAATCTGTCTGTTAACCTCCTTAAAATTTTTGTTATTTTTTTTTTTTTTTTTTTGAAAAAAAACTGTTTTTTAGTTTTTACTAGAAAATCAAAATAGTAACTAAATTTCACTCTCCATCCAAGCAGATTCATACTTTTTAAAAGATAAGTACTTCGTTAAGACAACTAAGAACCATTACGGTAAACGCACTGAGAGTGGTAATGGAGCTGATGAGTATTATCATCTTTTTGATCTTCTGGAGACCACTTAGCGAAAACTGTTTCATAACGGATAATCAGATAATGAAAAAAAGTTTAATTGAGCTGAATCATAGCATTCATTTTCTTTTTACTTTTCTTTTTTCTGCTCTCATTATAGCTTCCGAATTCCATAAAGTACCCTTTTATATTTAATTCGACATTTTAAAAATCCAAGGGGAAAAAAGTTAGTTTTTATTCATAATATTAGCGAAGAAATTGTCGTTTCAAATAAGATAGATTTTCCATATTCAGAAGTATATTAACTAGGAAACAGATAATCCGAAAAACCATCACTGAAAACTTTGAAAAGAAATTTTTAAAATATTATTTTTTTCAAATAAATTTATCAAAGTGAAAGAAATTTATATATATATATCTGTTTCAGTCTTTTATGAAACATACTATTTTTCATAAAATGAAACCCGTGGTGTGAGTTGATGGCCACGACAACTGCTAAGTAACAAATGTCTTTTCAAACTAGCATTCCCGATCGCAGAACAATCACAATTAATCAGGAGATAATAGGGCAGGACGTGTTGATTGTATAAAAGGCAATGCATGGAAAATCTTACTTTAATTAGAAAGTTCATGGTATTTTGGATGTTTAATAAAAATAGAACCGTAGGTTGCCAAGGTTTTTTCTGTTAAATTCAATGTGGTGTGACAATAATTAAGTTCTAAATGTCTGCCAGATACCATTCATATGCTTACGATTGTGGAAGAGTAATTGGATAGTCCGAAGAAAGTCCAAATATCATTATTGTAGCTACAGTAACGAGTGTCAAAAAGTGTCATATCACGATTAAAAAAGTCCCTGAGGGGGCAAACGCTATGCGAAAGCATGCTGGTGTTCCTGAAAGGAACACTCACTTCTTAAGAAAGGGGCAAGCATTTATTTTTTATTGAGAGCCGCATTGAAAGAGGATAACATTTTTAAATGACTGCGTTCATTAGTTGACTTTGCATCTCAGAAAAGGTGTAAATTGTACCATAAATATAAAGTAAAAAAATCAGTAATAAATATAAGTTAAATCAGTAAGTATAAATTAAATAAAATCGTGGTAGTTTTGTTCAATTCAATCAAAGATTGTTAACACATTTAACTTTAGAATCAATTTAATGACACTAATATACCCTATCACACTTTTCTTCAGTGGTTTTAAAATCAAGAATGAAATTGCTTGTTGAAATTCTCATTACAGCCTGCAAGTTAGGGTCAGCCAACATACATCTATATATTTACTCTTGATAAACTTTATGCAAGAAAGAACTTGATCACCAATGTATTATGAACAAAATAAAGAAAATATTTCTTTTTTTATATTTGTTTTTCAGTCTGTCTTGATGGGTCACTATTCGCTCATTACGGTCTTAAGGTATCCGACTACGTTCGGAACCGTGATTTTGCAAAAGCGTATAAATGGATAATATTTATGATATTTAGTGTCATTCAGATTAGAATATGTATATAAAATTGTTTTAAGAATAATATTACCATAAAAAATTATTTAAGCACAATATTTTGACAAAAAATGAACATAGAATGATCCATTTTAAAAATATTCTCCTTTTATGAAAAATGCTTCTATTATAATAATATTTTGCCTGTATATAGCTCAGACCTCTCTACAGAGGCTCAACTAGAATTTTTGCAATATATAACAGAGAAGTGGGTTTATTCCTTTTTTACGACAATAGAGGGGAGAAATTTTAAGGAAAAAACTCCGATAATTATTTCAAATGGTTGTAATTCTGAAAGTAATGTGAATTTTTCAACAATCATAGTTGAGCCTCTGTACAGAGGTCTGAGGTATATACAGGCAAAATATTATTATAATAAAAGCATTTTTCACAAAAGGAGAAAATTTTGAGTTAAGGTTATTCTAAGTTAATTTTTTGCCAAAGTATTTTATTTAAATAATATTTTTCGTCATATAATGTTCTTAAAACTATTTTATACTTGTATTCTAATCTAAGTGACACTAAACATCATGAAAATTATCCATTTATGTGCATTTTTAAAATCACGGTTCCGAACGTAGTCGGATACCTTAAGAGAATCGATATGTATCAACGATATGTATCAACATAAGAAAAGAAAATAACATCTCACTCTTAGTCAAATAGCTGCAGATTTTGAAACCGTTACCAGTGCAAATTTATCAGCCTGAACCATTTCTAGGTGATTAAGTGAATTTAATTTGTATCCTGGGAAGCCTGTTCAATCTTTCCTAATTCAAATCTGTATTGGCGTAAGGCACATGCATTGGTGTAAAGCATATATTGGTCGGTTGCAAAAACAGTGGTCTAGAGAGATGTTTTTTGATGAATCCTATTTTTATAGTGGCAAATGATTCTGGCCACCAACACAGAATGTTTAGAAGCATGATGGTGTGAGCAGGCATTATGCACAAGCAGAACACCGCTTCAAATCTTTCACCTCACAGCAATACTACAGAGAGCTCTTATCCTGGATCATGTTCGTCTCTTAAGGGGTGCGGTAAATCCAAACCTTCTTTTAGTAGGGACATTACATCTACTAAATATGCATGGAATTTCATTTCTTCCATCAATGTTTATATTACGAGTAATTCCAAAAAATGGGACTGTTCCTTCGTAATTGTCAAGTAGCGTACATTACTTCTGACCCGAAATAAATAAGGAAATATTTAAAAAAATCAACAAGAAAGTGATTAGGAATTTCTTTTTTTTATTGATTGATGAATGAATAATTGACGGTACAAATAGAAGTAACACAGGAGCTTTGGGCGACGCGATTTAATTTTGTTTTATCCTTCTTAGACCTGCTACACCTTAAAATCATTGTTTTATCAAAAAAAAATCCATTTTAATGAATGCTGCTTTGCAGTAAAATTTATTTTACAAGTTAAGAGCTGGAAGGGAATGTCGTAAAAGATGGATTAAATTCCACCATTCATCTTTTGAAACCTGACTACATCAGCTGGTTAACAATACCGTCGTAACTTTTTATTTGTAAATTCTTTTCGTTATTTTTTGGTAGTCATAACATGTTTGTGGTCATTTTACCTCTTGATTTACAAAATTAATAATCAATAAAGCAGCAACGTAATTTTTTGTTGATTTCCCTTTTTTCAAAGAAATCTATTAAAATACAAATATTCGATAAAGTGGATTGTCGATTTATCATTTTAGATACTTGATTGAATTTATTTGATTTTTAATTACTGTAACAATTTGAAGTTTCCTTTGTCCAGTGGCGTAATGTACACCCTCGCATTGCGGGAAGGTCCAGGATTCTAAGGGGCCCAAAGCCGATGTTATGTTGCGGTTTTGTAATCTTTTGTGAGATCCAATTTGGGGCACATAACGTGTCTTTGTTTGGGGGGGGGGGGGGCGCGGGCGCTGATTTTCTCTGTTACTCCGCTGCCTCTATTAATTAAAGAAAATGACACGAAAGCTGGCGCGCCACTCTCCAAATATCCACACCACGCAAAAGTTTGACCTTCGATGGATTTAACTGTATTAGTTTCTTTACACTACGGATTTTAGGGGAATCATTTTTAGTTTGATAGGCAACAATTGATAACCAAAACGTAATTTTCAAGATATAGAAATATGTGAAAATATTATTAAAAATCAGGGAAGGATTTGTTAAGTGAACAAAATAACTCAGCCTATCATGAAATAATTAAGGAAGATCAAACCATATAGTGCATTACTAGAAACATATAATATGAACTAATCCCTGCAGGAGACTTCGTTCTCGAATACAGCCCTCACACACCAAAGAACTGTCTTACGCGTGCTACGCGTTTTCTTGGCTATTAAAAAATCAAGGTAGTTGTGAGAAAAAGATCATACTTCTTTTTATAATCTTATGAATTTAATCTAATGCAGGCATTTATATACAATAAATAAATATAGCTCTAAAACAAATGTTTTTATGAGTTTTTATATACTTATATATATATTTAGATGTTTTTTTGTCCTTAAGGAACACATTATATTCCCAAGTAAACATATAACTGAAATACCTTTACTTAATAAAGAGAGCATTTTTAAATTTTTTCTTCTATAAATCTTCATTTCAAAACAAGAGCCTCAATTTCAAAAGAAAATATTTTAAAAAGTACATTCAATGAAATGTTGATTTACGAATATTAACTGTATTTCGAATTTGAGTTAATTTTTCTTTCTTGAAATCTATTTTTTTTAATTAATAAGAAAAGCATGGCATTTATTTATTTCATTTGCAATAAATAGGAGTTCAAAAATTTCTTCACCAAAAAAACATTCCAAATTTCTTTCTACTAAATAAAAAAAAAAATTACAGCATTTACAATTGAATCGTATTTACACTCAATATACTCAGAAAATTAAAATAGACATGGCAAGCTTGTGTGGGCGTTTGCAATCTAAATGCAAGGTATTTACTGTAGCGTATGTAATTTTTTTCTAAAAACAATTCTTTTTGGAATAAACTATCTGTATTTCAGGTATCGTTTTCTAAGTAAATAAAATATTTTTAATTTAAACTGCAAATATGGTAAGTAAACATTAATCTTTTATTAAAATGAAATGCACATTTGTTACATAAATAATGTTTATGTTAACGCTAAACGTAGAGTATTTTTTGTTTCTTTCAGTCAGTTTGTTGACACAAGAGTATTGTAGAACTAAATAATTTAAACAACATTATTAATTCAACTAATTCCTTTTAAATATTTTTTTCAGGATATTAATTTCAGCTATTGATTGAATTTGTTGTCACTGTTCAATGAAATATAATTTTGAATTTAATTCAGTAGATTCTGGACACTGATACCTTGATACAATCCCAATGATTTTTTTAACAAATTATTTAATTAAAATTAAATTGCTCCTAAAAACAGCAAATCTCCTATCTACCTACAATATCCCGTGAATTATTGAATGTCCATAAGTTAACATATTTTTAGGTCACCTGGTTTATATATGTCGCAGGAAAATGATAAAATTAGGCATTTCATAAAATCCCTAAGGAAGATGTTAAAATAACATCGTTTTGAGATCCTTTTCCTGATGTAAGTAAGTGATTTGAGCAAATCCCCGAACTGTTTTGATAAAATAATGAAATGAACAAGTCAGCATTTGTAGAGCTAGCTCTCTTTTCACTTGTTACCACTCCCTTTTACCTCCCCTCTCTCCTCGTTCGTACCGCACCAAAACAAAATGATCTAAATATAATTGTTTGTTTTATTTAGTTATATTCTTTGCATTATTATCTTTCGATTGATGTATCACTTTTGTAGGCCTGAAAATTAGAAACTGGATAAAAGTTAAATTGAAAAATGTAGAAAAATTAGGGAATTCGACCACGCCCTCTTTATAGATAAAAAAATCTATTTTAAAAAGGGAAATAACTAAAAAAAAAGGTGTTACGAATAAAGCAGGATATTTCTGAAGTACCACATCAATGTATAATTTTTGAAAAAAGAATGTTTGAAATTCAACTACAAATATCCTTTTTTTTATAAAAAAAATTCCAGCTTTATTGTCTAATTATTTTTTAAAATTTATTTCGAATAAATAATTTGTAATTCAATGATTATTGCTGTAATACTTATTCTACTTTTAATAATGTACCATATTTGCTAAATAAACACTTTAAAACTTGACAATATTGTTTCATCATTTCACTGAAGCAGGTTAGGGTTTTCATCAAATCACTTACTTTCCTTAGGGAAATCACCTTACAGATTTCTTACTTTAATATCTTGCGTGAATAGATCATTTCCCTAAGGGATTCGATGAAAACCCTAATTTAATCATGTCCGTGCGGCATATACATACAGTGGCATACATTTAACACGAAAACGCTTGAAACTAAATACCGGTTAACACAAAATAATACAACGATCCAGACAAACTACTATGTATTTTCATGCATTTTTTCTCTTAACAGGAAATGAAAATCATTTAACACTAAAAGATACATTTTATGGGAATGAACAAAATACGGGAAACACCAGCTGGATTGAAATGAACTACTGTATCATCGGGAGAATTCGTTGCAGTAGATAAGATGGCAATGTGTGTATAGCACCAGATATGGCAGACAATGACATTTCGGAGCTTGTTCCAAGCTGAAAAAATATAAATGTAGATTCTGACAAAGAAAGTGAAATGAATAATGCAGCTTTGGTTGCCGCGTCATCCGAAATAGGGAACATCAAGAAAAGTATGCACACACACACACAGTTATTTAGACGTAAATTCCAATGATGAAATTAATAACAAAATGGACGACGTCGAAAAATTTTTTTGACAGTTTGATGCTAAAAAAGACAATGTAAAGGAGAAAATATCAGATTATTTTCCAAAAACTAAATAAATGCTTTTTTTTAAAAAAACTTAAAAATTTTGTATTAAATTTCTTTAAGTTCTTGTGAATGTTTTGGATTTATAATGTTAAATACATACATATTTATACATATCCATGTAAATAAAACAAAGTGTAACAAACTTAATTTTATTGATATATGTTTTTTTTTCCTTTAATATCTTTTAACGCGAAATTATTTTAACACAAAAAAATATTGCAGTTCCTTCAGTTTCGGTTTAAGCGATTTTCATTGCATTCATATATATGAATGTGTAATTTATTTATATTATAAAATAAATAAAATGAAATCTTCCAATTCCTGTAATTGTCATACTTTTTGCATGCTTTTGGATGATTATTGTACTCATTAAGCGGGATAGAATTGTCACATTTCTGAAATGTTTATTTATCTCCTAATGATGTCTTGAATGATAAACTTTCAATTAAAGTTAAGACTTAGATTGTAGATCATTATAACACTGGATATCTCAATGTCCCAGTTATTATGAAAATTTAATGGTTCCTTAAATATTGCATCACTGATTTCAGTATTCATTTTATCGCACTGTACTTTGTATTTATAGTTTGATTTCATTGACGAGTCGTTCTTCTATGTATTCTTTTTGTGAGTCAATAACATGCACGGCTTTAATGTTAATAAAAATCATTATTTCATATTTAATTAATTAAATTATAAGAGAGTTATTACTTCTTGATTATAAGAAATAGACTCATGTAGGTAACCAAGAAACCTATTTTAATGGAGACACTTCGTTTTCCGTTTGTATATATAACGAATATTGCAAAAATATGTAATTTGGTGCAACTGAGCAGAATACAATCCTTTAAATAAATCTTTATAAAATGGCCTTACCGTATAAAATGTCAACTGGCAAAATCCCCTGACAGTCAGAGCATTCAGAGAGAAAAGCATTTTCATTTTTTTCAATCTTAAGACAAAACTTTATTTTACTTTGAGAAATTGTATTCAGTCAAGTTGTAGCGCAAAATGCAGTATCCTCGTAGTTCTGGAAGTTATAGAGTAAACATATTTGTATATATATATTCTATAAAAGCTTTTTAGGGTATTTTTTCGTAGAATATGTTTATGTCAAATAAAGTTGGAAAGTTCTTCTGTTTCATCCAAATGTACTTTTGAAGCATTTACCGGTTAACGGGCCTCTAAAAATGCTTACTGAATAAATGTCAGCAGTTTATTGTTGGTACAAGTAACAAAAAAAATTTGATGCTAAAGATGCATTCTGTAAATATGAAAACATAAATATTATCTTCGCAAAATAAACAAAACGCTATTAAAGTAATGAAAAATATTTACTGAATGTTTTATATTATTTAATATTGTGACTGTTGATAAACAAAAACCAGCATAATATTTTGAAAAACAATAAACAATTTTTCAAAAATGTGTTTGACGTTATTTATATTTAATCTTCTTCGGAATTAATTGTAAAATACAAAAATTTAATTAAAATTATTTCCTTCTGTTGATTTAAAATGAATAAAAATCAAAATAATCAGAAAATATCTTTTTAACTGCTAAGCACAAAATACTTTTATTTAATGATTACATAAATAGTGTAAGTGAGTAATAATAGTATTGTAAAATAGATTTTATTTGTGGCAATTTCACTGAGCAACAAATTAACATTAGAATTTGCACAGGTGTATTTTAAATGTTCAAATGGCTCTCAAAAATACTTCCCATTTGCTTAAAAATTTAACACACACCGGAATTCTGCTTTGCATATTTCAGATGTGACATCAAAATTATAAAGGAAAAGTAGTTTATTTAAGGTTTATAGAAAATTACACACGCTCGCACATATACATCGAGGAGCCAAACATTATTAACACCTACTCAATAACATGTTGTACCACTTTTTGCTTGCAAAATAAATAGCTGCAAATCGCCTTGGCATGGATACCACTATTTCTTGGTAGATGACTGGAGACAGTTTGTGCCAATTGTCTAATAAGTAGTAGCGTAAAGTCGAGATATTCCAACATGAAGATATTTGATCTCTGAATTGCCTTTCTATGAAAACCTAAATGTGACCTATCAGATTAGGATCCGCCGACTTAGGCGACCAAGACATACATTAATTAGAATTCATCTTTATGCTCCTCGAACCCTTCTAACGTAATTCTAGTCTTTTCACAAGGGATGCTCTCCTGCTCGAAGATCCAATTTCCAGTTGGCAAAACAGACGTCATATAAGGATGCAGCTAATCAGGGATCATGTTCAGAGGGTCTACTACTTTCACGATCACTTCTACGAGGGTTGGGGCATAAGTCACGGCAACTATTTTTTTCTTGTAGATATTTGAATGAATCACAATTTATGTGTGTCGTGTGGAAGTTCTGCAGGCATAATGTTTACGCAGAACAACAGATGTCTCTGTGATAGCTGGTAGTACTGCAGCGATGGCTGAGAAATCAGTCAGTTGGTGAGTGTCGTGCGAGATGGAAGTAACCCGTGTTGAGCAGAGCGCTTACATCAAAATAGCCGTTGTCCGAGGGAGAAATGCGATGGAATGTCACAGTGAATTAGTGGAAGCCCTTGGGAATAATGCCCTACCATACCGTACAGTAGCACGGTGGGTAGGAAAGTTTCAACAAGGACGTGTGTCAACCAGTGATGGTTGGCAAATGCTGACGCTGATGGTATTCAGCGCCTCCCACATCGTTGTGGTGACAGTAGCAGGGGACTACATTGAGGATCTTTAGGCCCAGGTTTGTCATGTCAACTTTATGTGTACTGTGTTGTAATTCTTTTGCACCGTGAAGGCCATATTGTCCTCTATACAACTGTAATTTATTAGTATGTTACGTTAATTCAGTGCTATTCATTGTCCACACATGTAGTTAACACCTTGTATTTTCGTCTGTATATGTCACATTTTCCAACTGGATTGGTATCTTCACGAAAAAAAAATAGTTGCCATGACTTTTGCCCCAAATCTCGTACCATAACAAAGGATCCCACAGTCCCCCTTGAACATGTTCTCCAAAGCATAATATCGTCATCATTAGATTGTGTGTATGGAGGAAGCAACTATTCAACTGTAGAAAACGGCTCACCCTGACACAATCATTGACGTGTTGAATGAGAAATCGGGATTCATCCAACCATGAAAGACTCTTCCACTTATTTATGTTCAAATCTCAATGTTTCTGAGCCCACTCTAGGCGTAATTGGCAAAGACGCTTGGTAAACAAGGGTCCACAAATGGGACATTAGCTGTGCAGTCCCATATCCAACAGTATCATCTGGGCTGTGTGCTCCGTATTTGAATTTGAATCTGTATCGTATTGTTTTGTCAACTGACACACTGTCTGACGTTTATTTAGTTTTACTAAGCTTGCAGTTTCCAACGCCCCCTTCCTTTTTTTCGATGATGCCTAGACGTCCAACAATCACTAAAAATGGTTGAACACAAACAACCTACCAGTTATGCTCTTTCAAACGTACTAGTTCCGAGTCATTGGGCCATTAAAATTTGCCCTCTTTCAAAATTTCCTTAGACCAGCCACATTTCCGCTCACAAAAATAAGTGCAAGAATGATTGTTTACTTTTTACGGCATCAGTTAAATACCATTCATTCATAATAACGCGGCTTCCACGTCTTTCAGACGAGTTCATTGAAAAATATGGAGGTGTTTATAAAGTTTTGATTCGACGGTGTACATGTACGCTGATACTCCATGGACAAAAAATATATAAAGAACACCTACACTGAAACTTCTACTTATCCGTGAGCGAAAGAGGTATCAGGCATACATTTTGTTCAGAAACAGAAAATCTACATCACAACAAACTACAATATAAATATAATTCAAGGTAAGCTCGAAATAAGACAGATTGGAAAGTGGATAGGTTTTAATAGTCAGCGAACAACAAGGTTCCCTTTGATCCTTTGATTTTGGTATAAAGCAAAGAAAAAAGTTTGTAAAAAAGCACATTATACAAACAAGAGCACACAATTGTACATACGAATACCAATAGAACAGTCACGCAGTGACAAACAAAAGCATTCTTCATTCCAGAAGATCTCAGCTTATATGCTCCTATCACAGAAGTTTCCGAAAACATTCTTGTCACGTATGATCCTCATCTTAGTAAGATAACTGATCTTATCGGTGGCGATGCAATATTGCGTCATCTAACCGCAAATTTTAAATGCAGGCCATCAATTTTTTTTGGAACTTAAGTTACAGTTTTAATAGTACTTCCCATTATGCGGATGAATAAAAAAAATTAACCCTTTAACCTTCAAGTTAATTTGATGATTTGAATACATAAATCGTCAAATTTTTTTATTGCAAAAATCAAATGTTTAGTACAAAATAAAATACATTTAGTACATAAAAATTTATGTTTCAAATTATATATATATAAAAAGTTATGATTTTGTTGTAACTACGTATTCGCTTGAGGTGGCTGCCACTCAGCGTAGCAGTGGTAAAGTTCGTTTCTAGTGGAACATTGTTTTTTTAAAAAAATAAAATAAAAATAAATAAGAGTACAAATGAATACATGTTAGTATCTCAGTAACTCAGTTTTTTGTGGTATAACTATGAACACTTTTCCAACACATACCAATTTCGCAATAAGTACTCCATAATTGTGTTTTATTCCTTATCTTTTTTCATTTATATTCTTCTGTGAAAAGCATTGATCTTGTCTGTTAGTTCACGCTTTACAGGAGTAAGAGGAATGTAAGATAAGAATGTCATTTAGTAAGACAGACAGAGTTATCTACTGTAAGTGGTCTACCAGTATTCTTTTGTCCAGAAACTGCATCACCCATAATATTTATGCAAATGCTCTTCTAAAACTTGTATAAGAAATTCTAAAGATGTAATAAGTTTCTCAACTATACATTTTTATAGATAAAAAATGAGTTGTAGAGTACCTTGTCTAGCAAATGTAGAAATACTTTTTTTAAAATATTTTCCTGGCTTTTTCGGATTGCCAGATGAAAGTGTGGCCTGAAGTATGAAAGGACAATCTTTAGCTCGAATATATCTTCAATTTTCTTATTTTTTATTTTTGAAGTTGATGCTGGAAGTATCATGAATACTTCTCATCAAACACCATCCATAGAATTGAGTCCAAGTTGCCTTTTTCCCGATAAAGATCCGGGTTTGACAAAGAGATGAAACCAAAATAAATTTCTCCCGATATGTATTCGGGTATAACATTAAGATTCATTCAAAAAAATTATCTCATATAATACTCGGACGGGGCATTTTAAGGTATCCGACTACGTTCCGAACCATGATTTTAAAAAAATAATGCATAAATGGATAATTTTCATGATATTTAGTGTCACTTAGATTAGAATACATGTATACAATTGTTTTAAGGACACATTATGACAAAAAAAAATTATTTAAATACAATAATTTGGCAAATTTAACTTAAAATAACCTTTTTTCCAAATGTTCTCCTTTTGTAAAACATGCTTCTATTGTATTAATATTTTGCCTGTATATAGCTCAGACCTCTGTACAAAGGCTCAACTATGATTTTTGAAAAATTCAAATTATTGTCAGAGTTACAACCATTTGAAATAATTATCGGTGTATTTTCTTAAAATTTCTCCCTTCTGTTTTCGTAAAACAGGGATAAACCGACTTCCGAGTTATGCATTTCAAAAATTCTAGTTGAGCCTCTATAGAGGCTCTCTGAGCTGAATACAGTCAAAATATTAACACAATAGCAGCATTTTTTACAAAAGGAGAACATTTAGAAAAAAGGTTATTCTAAGTTAATTTTTTGCCAAAATATTGTATTTAAATAATTTTTTTGTCATAATGTCCTTAAAACAATTGTATCCATATACTCTAATCTAAGTGACACTAAATATCATAAATATTATCCATTTACGCGCTTTTGCAAAATCACTGTTCCAAACGTAGTCGGATACCTTAAAGCACTATTGCCATGCCTGAGATTATATCGGGCATGACAATAAAAAGTAAGTGCTGATTTTGTAGCGTTGTAAAAGTAATTAAGCGCTGATTTTGTAGTGTTTCACAACTCATCCAATTGTCCTCATCAGGATGTCCTCGTTCTTGCCCCCTCAGGGGGCTCACCTTCTTTAGGTGAGTACGGGTGCAACAATCCCGAGGTACCCTAGTGATCTTTTCCTTTTCCCAAGGGGTTTACTATTTTTGGTAAACATGGGTGTCACGACCCCGGGGTACCCCAGTGATTCTTCTCTTTTTTCGACCCTCCATCTTGTCATCCAATTTCTTCTTTTCTCGTCCAAACCACAGACCTATGAATGTTTGGCGCAGTATAGCCAAAAACTGGCTCTTGCACTATAAAACACCAAACTCAACTCAACTCAACCCTCGTTCTTGCAGTGCTGCTGTTCCACTTGAAGCTTCTGTAGATGTTTAAATGGAATGTATTTGATCAGTCATCGATTTGCTTAGTCTTAGCAGCGATTGATTTTCCTCTCGTCCTCGAACTAAGACATTGGCCAGGACAGGGATGACGAACCAGTGGCACGTGTGCAATCAATGGCACGTGACACAATATTTTGGGCACGTCAGCGATGTAAATGGTTTGAATTTTATTTCAAAATAACAAAATTAACTATGAAATATTACTAATAAACGTGAGTGATCGGTAGAGGGGCGGTGAAGAGCACACTCGTTTGTTATTGTGTCTTTGTTATTCCCTTATTTACGTCTTGGACTACGGTTGCTTATTATGCAAAATTTGTTCACGCGTAGCATAGTCAATTTCGTCGACACAACTATATTTCAAAGTTTATTTGTGTTATATTTACATTTTTTTAACTTTTATTTAGCATGGCTAGTTTCGGAAAAGAACAAAAAGTGCAAGACATTAAGAGTAACAGAAAATTTCAAACGATGAATCTAGAAATATGGCATGACTAGTAAAGGCGACAAAGCGGTATGTGGAACAGTGGTATGCAGAACATCGTCGGTAAAACGGCATTTTGAGATAAATCTTAAATTCTTTTGTCAGAAAAGTGAAACACAGAAAAAAAAATTAATTGCTAGGAAACCATTTGGCAGATGACTCCAATTCAGCATACATTCTACTAAAAACAACATCTTATAATCCTAATATAAGTTATTTGTAATACGATCTGCAAAAACAGAAGTTATATTAGTGTTACTTTAATTTGAATTACATGTATAACTAAAACATTTACAACTATACAGTGCAAAAGGTATTTTTTCGTAGTAAATAAAGATTTTTTGAGTTGTTAGTTTTAAGATTTATTATTTTCCCAATAATCCCAAGTCAAAATAATTTGACGGCACGTCTGTACCTCATTAATCACTTCTTTAGAAAAAATGGCACATTGATCCATAAAGGTTCGCCACCCCTGGGCTAGGATATCAAAGTATCCTATCCAGAGTAAGGAACTTCAAAACAATGTCCAGGTTCGTCTCACATCATTGGGGACAACGTTAATAGAAGAAAGAATGGAAAAGCAGCCCAATTGACATAAAAAATGCCTAAATCTTCATGGAACTTATAACTTTTAAGAAAAAAAATATATATTATGTAGAAAAATGTTCCCTTGTATCAAGTCTCAAGCACGTTAATTTTATTCCTCCTTAAGTTTATTAAATTCCTTTTACCATTCAAAATTGATATTTTGGTTGCATGACACGATTTTTATAAACTAATAAAGTTAAATAAATAGTTAACGAAAAACAAATAATGTTTCCTATAAAGATGATAAAGCTTATTTGCAATCCGGTTTAGTTAATTATTCAGGGATATTTATTCAATTTGAGATTTCAAATTCGTATTTCGTCTGTCAAAAATTACAAAGAACGTAAAATTACTAACTGATTAAATTACAAGCAGAGTTAATTTATTTTGACATCGTTAAGGATTTAATTAACTATGCTTATAAATAATTTGCACACAATTTCCGTGGTATATTGAGTCTGTGTAATATACTTGATTTGGCTAGTCTGAAGTTAATTTTAGTAGCGTAATGCCCCTTATTTTTTTTATTACGTTAAGGGGATAATTCAAGAAAGTTTAATTTAATTTGCAAATTATGTTTGCAATGACTAAATGAATGATTAAGGAAAAACTTTCACTTTTCACTTACATGTTTTTCTCAATTTATAAGATCTCCGTAATATAATTCTACATGTATAATTCTCTCTGTACATACATATTTTTCTAGTTAATTTAATAAAATTACCGAGTTTCATTGATGTGGGTGGATTTTAAATGAACCTTGCACACAGAATTTTCTAAATGATTTTAACTTTGTAATAGGATTAAATGCTTAATTCTAATAAAGCTAATTTTCTTTGTTTACATTTAGAATAGTATATAAAATGTAATTTAACGTTATCTAAGAGATGTTTACATAAAATAAAGAAGATTTAATGAGACTCGAAATGCTAAAAATTATTTAGTATTTTCAAAATAGAAGAAAAAATTAACATTTTAACAAAAATTGAATTAGGGTTTATTTTTTGACTTTCATGAAACGGAAAAGACTAGCTTCCTTTTTTTTTCACCAAAACATTGCTTATTATTGTTAATAACATAAACTGTTACATGCAAGGATATTTTATTCACTTTTTATTTGTTTCACCTAACCCAATACTTCTCAAACTTTCAATATTTGCAACCCAATTTTCAATCTTAATTTTCATCACGCCCCCTAATACTACAACTATGAATTGAATGCAATAATAATGTACTTCAACGCTAAAAATACAATGCGACTTTAATAATAAACTGTACATATTATCCGTATATGTATTATAATTTGTATAACAAGCCCATGGAAGTCACTAGTAATTACTAAACTTGTTTCTAATTTAGTATTGATAAATTAATTATCAAATACTTTTTGCCGTACTGACACATTTAAAAGTATCATATATCAATGTGTATATGTATTTTACTTTTAATTATATCAGAATATATTTTGTTTTGCTTCCTTTCAGAAAACTGATAACTATTTCAAATTTTATAGTTTTGACTTTTCTATGTTCTTCTGTCCCCCTCGTAGGAACATCATGCCCTCCTAGTGGGGCGCGCAACACAGTTTGAGAAATGTTGACCTAACCCTTAGAACAGAGGACATTCATTCGCAAACAATATAAAGTTTTAATGAAATTCATGATGGAACAACAGCTTATTCTTCTAGTAACAGACGAAATTTCTATCACAAATATATATATAAACTTTTCTTTATTATTTTGCACTGATACAGCTCTATATTTTATAATCCTTCATCTCATTTTCTGTCCTCTCACTGAAGATGAGCCACCTCTGGCTGTGTAAACTAGGTGTTCTCTTTCGACAAGATAATCCTAGTAGAATTCCCATGAGCAAAGATTTTCTCATTTCCTTTTTCAGAACTCAGCGAGAGAAGCAATATTGAAAGAGTAGACTTAAGCCTACATTAAATTTTGAAGTTTAAGGATAATCTGATACAATAGCATAGCCAACATATCTATGGAAACTGCTTCGGAACAAAAACTTCAGTGTTCTCGTGTCGATCATGTGTCTTACTAGCAAGGCTTAGGATATGTTGCTTAATGTGATGCATTGTAGTGATAGTTGTAGTGTATACTAGAGCAGAGTTCGCCAAATTTTTTATCTCTGCGGAGACCGGTCAACGTTTGTTAATTTTACCGCGGCCCGCTGAGGGGAAGGATGTAGAGTGTTTATATTTTAAGGACGTAGATTGTTTATATTTTAGTCTGCTTTGATTTAATAATTTTAATTTAATTGTGTGTGTGTGTGTATTTAGTCGTGACTTCAGAATAAAATATAGCTACGCCAAAAAATGAATATAAAGTGATTTAACAAGGAATATAAAGTGATTTTCATAAAAAGTAGCCCAAAGGCAATGTTATAATGTCACAGAGACTTCTTCATATTTAAAATGGACGAAAAACACTATTTCTTTGTTTCAAAATAATACATGTTATTTTTATTCAAGAAAATATCCCTTTGTTGTAACTACTAAGCCTTTGTATTCTGTTTTTAGAGAATTCGCTAAGAAAAGTAAATGATATCTTGATTTCTTAAGAAACTGTTGTCTCCTACAATGTAAATGTCACTTTAAGGTATCCGACTACGTTCGGAACCATGATTTTACAAAAGCGTGTAAATGGATAATATTTATGATATGTAGTGTCACTTAGATTAGAATATCCATGCATAAAACTGTTTTAAGGACATTATGACAAAAATTATTTAAATACAATATTTTGGCAAAAATTAACTTAGAATAATCTTTTTTCCAAATGTTCTCCTTTTGTAAAAATTGCTTCTCTTGTATTAATATTTTGCCTGTATATAGCTCACACCTCTGTACATAGGTTCAACTAGAATTTTTGAAATGCATAACTTGGAAGTCGGTTTATCCATGTTTTACGAAAACATAAGAAAGAAATTTTAAGAAAATACACCGATAATTATTTCAAATGGTTGTAACTCTGAAAATAATGTGAAATTTTCACAAATCATAGTTGAGCCTCTGTACAGAGGTCTGAGCTATATACAGGCAAGATATTAATACAATAGAAGCATTTTTTACAAAAGGAGAACATTTGGTAAAAAGGTTATTCCAAGTTAATTTTTTACCAAAATATTGTATTTAAATAATTTTTTTTTGTCATAATGTCCTTAAAACAATTTTATATATATATTCTAATCTAAGTGACACTAAATATCATGAAAATTATACATTTATGCGCTTTTTTAAAATCATGGTTCCCCGAACGTAGTCGGATACCTTAAATAGAACAATAATGAGAATGTTTTCAATCGAAAGTATTCTTTTATATGCGTTAGCAACAAACAATTTTCGGTACTTACTTATTATAGCAACAATTCCAAAATTCAAGACAACTCGCCGAGTTGGCAAACCCGATTTCTCATGTCGCTCGCGCTGATTTGGCAACCATGTGCTTCGTTTCATATAATGCCGCTAATACGGTTGCGATAATACGCAAGTATCCGATTTTCATAAAAAATATTTTTTGTGTATTGAGAAACAGGAAATCAGATGATTGTATGTCGAATGAGTTTGGATTTAATTTATTAAATTGATACCATTTCTGCCAAAAGTATTATTCATCAAAATCAATTGACTGAGAAAAGAGATCAACATATCCTTGATCCCACTGTGTTACTAATCACAAAAACCTAATCTAATCAATGAAACTAACTTTTCTAAAAATAGATGGAACAGAAGTCAGTAGGGAAATTTTCAAAATATGCAAGTAATTCCTAAATATTAGATGGTAATTCTAATATTCTTTTCATAAAATGTAGACCTCTTGCAAAAAAAAAAAAAAAAAAAAAAAAAAAAAAAATTTTAATATTTTTCAAACAACTCGAAAAAAAATGCATGTTTCGTAGAAAGGAACAGTTTTAAAAAAGTGTAGTTCAATTTGTACTGTTTATGTCTGATAAAAAAAAAATCCAATATTTTATATGATATTCACCATTGATAAAATATTTGTACACAAAATTGTTATTCATTTAAGCGATTATCTTTATTATCAAATATTTAAGAAATTATATATATCTGTAACTTTCCTTATAAATCAATTACATTTATTTTAATATCATAATTTTTGCCAACGAAGAATTATTGATTCAGAATGATAAATAAAACTTATAAAAATTACTCTGAAATGAATCTGATTCCTAAAAATAATCCCTTCAAAGCAAAACGTAATTTAAAACACATTAAAACTTTCCATAGAATTTTAAAGGCCTAATTTAAGAAAAATCAACTGCAGTTCACAGCTATTTAAATTATAAAAAAAAATATCAGAAGATGGAATTTTGTAAAAAGAAGTTGAAAGGAACGTATTAGTTGTTAAATATTTTCTACCAGTTCAAATCAAATCGAATATTTTAAGGAAGAAAATTTTAATAAAGATATCATTGAGATAAATACTCCAACAGGATCTTCTGCTTAAATTTTCTTTTGCAATCAATTGTTTGTTCTGATGTAAAAAAAACAACAACAACAGAGACCCTTATAAATTATGAACAGTTCTAGCCGATGTTTGGCAAGTCATTCACACACACATGGAAAAAACTTTCGCAAACTTATCAATACGAGAGGAAACCTACTCGATTCTAACTTGCCATTCTTATTTTAATGGCCCTTCAGTATATATAGGCAGTGAATATGCCTAATTTTCATCTGTGTGCAAACAAAATTATTTCTGAGTACAAATCTTTATATTAGAATATATATATATATATAAAATAAAAAAAACACACCAAAACGTATATTAAAAGCTAAAAAATAGACAAAAAAATAGTTTAACACTGTAAAAAAGTCTTCCAAGCACTATATAAAATATCTGTAAAATAATATAGGAGTTAAAATAGGAGAACTTTTTTGAAAATAAGAGTATTTAATATCATTGAAAGAATTGAGAAACAAACGATTCAACTTGCAGAACAATACACATCAAACACTAGATCAGGGCATACATGTCACACATGGCATGCGTGCCACGTGTGACACGCAGTATAATTCTCGGTGGCACTCTGTACTACTCTACAAATTTGTCAATTTTTGAGTGGATAGAAATTGACAAATATGTAATGGACCTTATTTGATAAACATCTTCAGAATTATAGACATTGACGGAATTATAAAAAAATCTGAAATATAACTTTAAAGATAAATTTACAGCCATTTTGTAAATTATTGAATGTCATTGTAGGAGAGATTTAATAGTTTGAAGAGAGAAAATTGAATGTAATCTGCTGTCCGCGCTTCTGGTTCTACATATCTCAGTAAAACAGTTTCCTCATATGAAAAATATTTCCACAATCCGCAATTAAATTGATTAACAACTGAATGCTCAAAACCGTTTCAAATTGAAAGTCACTATTTATACCTCTATTTTTTCGATATGAAAGTAAAGAGGTGCATTAGGTTCGAATTAAAATTTTTATTTATCTTTATTTTTAACTATAATGAAGGGAAATAGTTATATTTTATGCTATCTATTTCTTATTTCAATAAATATGTTTAAAAATACATAGTATTTGTACAACTTCACTTTTTTTTTTATTTTTGTTGAAGAAATAACTATATATTTTAATGTTTACTTGTATATTAAAAATATCTTTAAATGATGCAAATTTAATATATAATAAAACTATAAATCTATATTTTTAATCTCTATTCTCTAATTATGCATGCATTATCACAGGCATAGAATTATTTCAAATATGTCCTTTTCTATGACACGCTGAATCATATAGGGACATTGGTTTGGTTCGTCACAGCTAAAAGTTTGCCGATCCCTGCTGTAGATTATAGATCAGGGATGGCGAACCAGTGGCACGCGTGCCATTGATGGCACGCGGCACAATATTTTTGGCACGTTATTGATCAAAATGGTTAGCATTTTATTTCAAACAAACGTGAGTGATTGGTCACGGGGCAGCGCCGGCGGGGAGCACACTCGTTTGTCAATGTCTCTCTTGCCTTAGTTAGGTAGTAGACTACAATTGCTTATGACGTAAAGTTTGTCTACGCATAGCATAGTCAATTTCATTGACCCACCTGTATTTTAAAGTTTATCTGTGTTATGTTTACGATTTTTAACTGTTATTTAACATGGCTAGTTCAGCAATAAAACAAAAAGTGCAAGATAGTAAATGCAACAGAGAATTTTAAATTTGGAGGACAGAGAAAGAGAGAGAGAAAAACATGGCCTTATATCAGTAAAGGCGACAAAGCGTTGTGTGTTTTATGTTCTAGAATAGTGGTATGCAGAACATCGTCTGTAAAACGGTATTTTGAAACAAATGACACCAACCTTCTTGTCAAAAAAGTGAACCACAGTAAAAATAATTAATTGCTTAAAAACCGTTTTTCAGATGACTTCAATTCAGCATGTATTCTACTAAAAGTAACATCTTACAATCCTAATATCAGTTATTTGTCGTCCCATCTGTAACAACAAAAGTCACTTTTTTTAACTTAATTGCTTTAATTTGAATTGCACGTATAACTAAAACATTTATAACTACATGGTAAAAAGGTTTTTTTTTATAGTAAATAGAGTTTTGTGTAGTTAGTATTTAGTTTTATTATTTTCCCAATAATCACAAGTCAAAATTATTTGACGGCACGTCTATGCCTCATTAAACACTTCTTTAGAAAAAAATGGCACGTTGATCCATAAAGGTTCGCCACCCTTGTTATAGATCATACAGAAATCAAAAAACATATTAGATACTTTTTTGCTTACAAGTAATATTAAAATTTAATTGTTGCTACAGGTTTGTGCAATTGTTTTTCTAACTTGTATTTTGTTATCGTAATGAAATAGCTTTTATCTGCAAAAAGTGGTACTTAAAACAATTACTATGCCGTAAAAAAATACGGGAAGCATTTCTGAGTAAACAAAATTAAAGTGGATCTGCTACCAGCTTAAAATAGAAACCCATTTCTAAACTCACATTTCCAGTAACAACAACAAGAAGAAAAAAAGAAAGAAATTCTTGAGACATAAAATGTTTTAATATCCCGAATTTGTGTTATAAAAAAATCAAATCAAATCTCTCTTTTTTAGTTTACACTTTTCTATCTGTCATTTAGAAATTTTTAAAAAAATATTCTGATAAAAAAGGAATTTTAAGGGGATCACTTCCAGAAATGACCGGAAATTTTTTTATCAAAGTTTATTAGAAAATAACTAACAACTCTTTAATTCTTGTTATGCAGTTTAAAATTTCGATCAAGCTAAATTAGAAGTATTTTAGCAATTCAATAGGTATTAGTTAAATAGATAAATTAGTTAATAAGTATTATTAACGTTTTTACTTTAAATCACAATTCCCTAAAAATGCAAATTTCAGTACAAAAGGAATACTTCTTAAGATTCTACTCAAAATATAATTTTTGACTTTTAGGAAAAGTTTTTCTTTTTGTAAAAGAAAATATTTAAATGAGAAATTTTGTCAAACACACATGTTATTTGAAATATTTTTACAATAAAAATGTATATAAATTTTCATTACTTGATACTCCTCATATGATTTCATACATGGCATAAAAAAGAAAATAATCAAACTTTTAAAGAAATGATTTTACTAAAATGATCATACTAATATAATACATGGCACAAAAAGTGGGTGAGTGTATGATGAAGCAACGTTTTTTAAATGTTCTTTAATTACTAATTACTCAATTAACGCTTCATATCTAACGATTAACAGTTTCACTATGACAAAGAGATTTTATCAATGCATTTAAAAAGTTTTTTAGATGAGAATTTCTTAAAGCATGGACATTTAAAATTTGTTTTAATATGGGGCATTATGCTAATGACTTTGAGTTAATCAAAAAAGGTTCGCAAAATTAAGTTAATATATGTTTCAAGAAAAACTCAAAACAAAAGAGGAAATATTAAAAAGTCAATCTAAAGACGCGTGTATCGTAAAAAGACACAAGAAAATACTCTTATAACATTTACTCATTTATTGTCATAATGTCACTAAACTCAAGTTTCAATCAATTTTTAAAATCACAAATAAAACTCAAGCGAATACCAAAGTACCATGCATTTTAAGCCAGCTGAATATTGTTCTGAAAAACAAATGCCTATAATGTTTCATTTTTTAACATACTTAAAAGAAAATTGTGATCACAATCTTTTTTCATACATATATATATATATATATATAACTAAGTTCTACTGCAATACTTTAAGAGGTGATAGTACACATCAAGACAAACAATTGTAAATAGGAAACTTGGGACCCAAACGTTTTCCGAAGGAGATAGGTGCCATTAAAGTTTAGGGTCCGACAATTCAAATGATTATAAAAAACGGGAAAATGGGTCGATTCATTAACGGTTTTAGCTAAAATTATTCTTTTTGTCAATATTTTCTTGATAAATAAATATTAAAGATAAATCTAAAAAAAATGTCGATAGAGAGCGCTTTAGTCTTTGGAGTAACGAACAACTATTTTTTACCGTTATTTTTTAGATGCAAAAGCAGAAGAGAGATCGCGCGATTTCCAGATCTCGGTATTTATGGGCAACGGGAAGTCACGTGATTTTAGGAGGTGGATGAAGATAGTTTCATATGTCCCCAGTAGGCGAGTAACCAATTAAAATAATTACATGGTTGTCCTGAAGGACTGAACGTTAATAATTCAAGAACTATTACAGACTATTGAAATTATTACATATATAGAGTTTCATTATTAGTAATTAACCAGTGATAAACACAAGAATTTTCTTCTTCGAAAACTCTAAAAAATCTAAGAAACCACCTCTTCGAATTTAGAAATATTTATAAAAATGTGAAATGGATTCTTATTATTGTGATATTTGTCTCCTGAACATATTGTCCATACATTTGTCTTCTACAAATACATTTCCTTCATTTAACGAAAATAATAACCTATTATAGATTTTTATTATCATTTTTATGTATTTAAGAGAGTGTTCAACTAAAAAGCTAGTTTTGAAATTAAGAAAAAAAAACAATGAGGTAATTTGTATTTATCAATAATATGAATATCAATCGGTAGTTTTCATTAAAAGATTTAAGTACATATTTTTTGAAATTTTCAAAATTTCTTTTTTTTTTTATCAAGTAAGCGTGTTCTTCGATTATTATTCAAAGCAAAACATGTATCTTCTATTTTACGTTACCTAATTAATTTAAGATATTAAGCAGTTACCATATATTTCTACATTTTAATTTCCTTTTCAGTTCTGCTTAGAATAGTGTATTAACCATCAAAATTAAGAGGAGGCAACTTGACAGAAAATCATCCCTAGAATGCTGAGCCTAATGTGCTTCCTATGTCGAATGTCAAGCAGAAATGCTCACCGAGAAGAATTTCTAGGAATAGTTTTATACTATTCGCTGACGCAAAACAGAATATACTGAACTGAACTGGCATTGTATGGAGCTGAAATTCCCGTACTAAGCCGAAAAGTATAATATTTTCTTGTTCTGAATAGTTAAGAGTGAACTCCTCAGAATTCCCATCAGAGAAAATATTTTTTTTTTACCTTTTATGTTAATTTTATGTGAAAATTTCAATTACAAAAGGCATAGTTTTTTTTATATATATATTTAATAGCTGTTTCTTAATATGAAATGTTTAAGTAAAAGATTAGCCTTTTTTCATTTGAAATTTATCAATAAACTAGCTTTAATCCCTCGTCTCCACTCACGTTCATGTCTTTCAATAACTGCCAAAGTCATACTCATTAATTATCATTAGAAATAAAATAAAATAATATGATAATTTTTTTATTGCTTGACTGTGACCATTAAAATTTAAAAATTTAAAAATTGATCTTAAAATACTGAAAACATACTTTATTATAATAATTAACAACAAAAATTCAAACATACCTTACTATAATAATTAACAACAAAAATTCAAATATACTTTTCTATAATAATTAACAACAAAAATTCAACAACTTAAAATATTAATATTCTAAAAAGTTGAAAGTATCTACGTTTAATATATAATTCCTCTTTAAAAGAGCTCGAAACAGAATATTATTCTAAGATGCTACTGTATACTATATTATATGTTGGCATTGGATACATGCGAATAGGCTACATATAGTTAGCCATGGGAAAAGCAGGGATTTTCCAAATGCACCCCTTTAACCCCCAATGTTACCCCAACAGTTAAACTGAGTTTGATTGGAAATCGAACTCGTTTGAATTGAAACTGTAGATCAGTGGGAATAATTTGATTTCGTGGTATGATAACCCTTTCTCCTTTCATGACACCTGTTAAAATAGTGGCACCAAGTATATTCTGCATCAATTTTGTGATCCGAAGATTCGTTCCATTACATAGTCTAGGAACATCGAGATTTTGCATAAGCATAACTGGTACATTTAGTATTAATTAAACTTTATGTGAGAGTACACCCCCGAAAGTTCAAGGGAATCTAAGAACTCCTTGGGATATTAAGTACTTTGTTCTGTATCCATGATTATATTCATTGATAAATATTCCTTCATTTTCCCCGCAAGTCGTTTAAATTTCCAGTGTTGATTTTATGGACAATGTCATTCTCAGGCGCTAATATTGATCTTGCGCACAACCACTGATTACAATTTAAATTTTGTTGCAAGCCCGAGTAAATTCGAGCAAAATGTTCTACATTATTTTCTACTGAAATACAAAATTCTCTGGGAAGTAAAATATAACCACCAGCACACATCTGCGTCCAAACACCTATCACCGATTGTCAATTGCTTCCCTGCATAATGTTCCAAATCTACGTCATTCTGAACATGCACTCTCATATTCATTTTCAGACTGAATTTTTCAATTTTCGCCCATAAGCTTGATGATTTCATACAGGCTCTGATTTCATCAGCCGGTGTACCCCTCTGGATTACTGGGAGATTTCTTAGAAATCACCAGTCAATAAAACTAATATTCCTCCCATAATATCTGTACTTTTTCGTAAATCCTGAAGAGTCCTATTTAATGCTTCTATAGCTTTCTTGTGAGACATCGTACTTTCTTTTACGATGTTGAAGCATCCTGCCTCTCCAGAGCTATTTTTGCTGAAATTGCAGATGGGTGAATTTTCATGTGCAAGATTCAACGGTAATTCTAAAACGAAATGAGCAGTACGACCGCCACTCAGTAGTGTCACGGCTATACTAGAAGAAGCCGCATCAATGCTATCTTCTTGTTTTTTCTGATTGACATTAATTATAAGTTTAGCAAAAACGTTTTTCTGGTTTCTCCAGGGGCGTCGAGAAAAATGAGTGCACTACTGCCGGATTCTATTTTACATAAAACTTGATGGAAAACATTACTTTGTTCTAGAGTTAACTCAGGGATTAATTCTGTTACTTGATGTTGCAATGCTATGAAATCGTAGCTTAATTCTCTAACAATTTCATTATCGAAGTAATTTCCGTCGAGTAGTCGACTAATCATTCCAAAATTATGTAGTTTCTTCTCAAACATTGCGAAACCATTATTTTCAATAATTATTAGCGCTTCGTTGTAGATGTGTTCATTGACAGGCATATCTGCATGTACTTACTGCAGTCGTCATAAAATATCTTCCGTCATGTACTCTTTGTACGTATTCCAAAGGGTTTGAGGATTAGAAAGACAGCAAGATGATATAAGTATTGCGTAAAGCTCCCTAATTTTATTCAGTGATTGGCATGGTATGGCTTCCTGCATAGTAATATCTAGTATATCTTCAAAGTAAACCTCCATATAAAATATGTAGGTTCAGTATAAGTGAAAAATTTTGTGCAAATGGCCTTATATTGGAATTAGTTTTAAAAAAATTCAAGGTATTAAATATTCGATAAATCAAAACTTTTTTTATTAAACTGTCATTTAATGTTAAATAGAGCTTTCAATAAATTTCGTATACCCTATGTTACTTGCTGATAATGTAGTTTTACATTGGTGAAAGAATTTTTAAAATCGGTCCAGCCGTTTTAGAGATTATCCGGAGTAAACAGACAGACAAAAATTTTAAAAATTGATTTTTTGATTAAAGCACCGTATAAATGCATTTAGTAAAAAGCTGTTAATTTAAAAATACAAACAGACACTTCAATTTTATTTATTTGTATAGATTATAACGCTTTTATCGGCGAAAAATCACAATATAGTAATTTTTTCATAATATCGGCAAGGCAGAAATATATATACATATTATACATTTTCATAAATAATTACTTTCTTTTAAAATGAATATTATGTATTATTTAGCTGCTGAATTCATGCATTTTAGACTAAGATACTTTATTAATATTTTTCTTACACATTTATTTGCTGTATAATGTTTAAAATGAAGGATTTTTATCTTCAACAGGAATCATTAAAACCATTTTCTTAAAATTATCGATCAAATTTAGGGCAAGCACAGACACAAAAGATTTATTTTTCGATGTCCCTGTTACCTTTTTAATACCCTCAAAGTTATTCACTATCAATGAATCTTTTTAATAAAGGTTCCTGCTTGTCTCTTTTTTTTTGTCGCTACACCTTGTCGAACATACCTTTAACTAAAATACAATGGTCTAGCGTTCTGCCCCATAGAGTAATTTTGTTCTTGTTTCTCCGTAGACAGTTTTTTCAACCTATAAATTGAATTATTGACTAAGGAAAGAATTTCGAAACCGGTAATTTTTTTCCTTTTACCCTCCGATAATGTATAGATAGAGGGGAAAAAGAGTTTACTTCTTTTTTTGTTTTTATCGATTCGAAGACGGATACTTTAAAATAAAAGAGAAGTTTTGTATATATACTTATTATCTCCATATCTTTCATTTGTGATAGAAATAACAGTTGATAACAAATACGAATAGATAAAAAAAAAAACATGACAGTCGTGCATCTTTTAAAATCTTAATAAATATCAAAAATATTTTTAAAACATGAATTTTGTTGCTGAATATAGTTTTAAAACGTAAAGAATTTCGAACATTTCCTCTGCACATGAAAAAAAAATCATTTATAAGCAATTTAATTTATTTGATTAGGATCTGTAGCAAATTTATTTACTTTTGAGACAGCCATCAAAGTGCGAGCGCACGCACGCACGCACACAAATGCACGCACACACACATGCACGCACACACACATGCACGCACGCACACACATTTGTTCACCGTTAAAATTGCACCACCAGAAGGGAAAACAAGTAACAAAGCTCTACTTTATATACGAATATAGCATAGAAGAAATAAATTATGATTAAATTTGTAGGATATTGTGCAGTTTACTCAGGATTTAACGTTTAGTATTTAGTACACACAGTTAATGCTACAGGAAGCAGAATCGATTTTGATCAACACATGGGAAAGCTGTCATATCTCGATTCAAAAATCTATTGATACACTTCGGTACTTTTTCCTTATGCAATATCGTTCTCTCCCCCTCTCCATTTTCAAGTATATTTAGTTCAAATTTGAAATAATTCAGACTTGTAGTTCTTTTTAAAGCATTTTGAAAGTGGAACTTTAATTAAAATCACCCTGCATCTACCTGATGTACGCGTCTAAATGTTTTACTATAAATTAATTATTTAAATACTTGAAATAATTTATATAACACATTTTGCTATAAAGCATTTTTAAAACGACATAAAGCATTTTGGTATATTAACGGGGAAGCACTGTGTCTTCTATATATATTTGGTAATATTTAATTCTTGCTGATATACTCTTAAGTGATTTGAGCACAAGTCTGATTAAGTAAATAACTTACAACATAGCTGCTAACGCACCTCGGTTAAGACAGAGTTTATTTTTCAAGTACGCAGTTACTTGTATTTCTTAAAGCAAAGCACTTTTTTTATTCATTTTTTAATCGTTGAAAGCATAACAGAAAATAACTCAATCTCCTTTCTGTATGATATATTTCGTCAAGGTTGCTATCTACATTTGACAACAGTTTTCAACAACCCAGTGGAGTATAAAAATGAAATATGTAAATGAAGGCTTCAGCGCCGTAAAGTTATCGAAATTTATAGCCTTCGTTCAGCGGTCGGGCATCTAGGAGTTGTTTATTTTGTTTACTTATTGGGTGCAAAAATTAAAATTATTTATGAATTTATACACAGGAAACGGAAGTAAACGCCATTTTCCAAAAGTTATTAAATGCATGTAATTGTATACAAATTATTAGCAATATGAAACACTGTATACATAAAAATTTTTATAAATGTTTTATTGTTTTATACTAAAATATACAATAAAATTTAGTTTGGCATTTTGTATATTACAGTTATGTGTGAATTGAAATAAATTTAATTTAAATTTTCCTCTAATTTGAAAAATAGTCTTTACGACATCCGCCATATAATCATGACGAAATAAATATAAGCTTTTATTACACTATTTAAGTAAATGAAAACATTTAATCATTTTTATCAAAAGAGGAATGAATAAAAGTCTGCATACACACAAAGTTTTGAAGAGAAAAAAGAAAATAGAAGAAAAGTTGAGAAGAATGGAGCCGAAAGTGGAAAACCGTTCCTTCGCATGTTCCAAAACAATAATAAAAATGACACAATTTGAATACCATTGAATTTGACCCTTCTTCTTTTGAATTGGCAAAATTGATTGAATTTTTGTGCAAAATGTTTGTTAGTGGCTAAAGTATACATTACATTAAATAATGTAATTTGCTTAGGAACTAACCGAAAATGTAAGCATTTTCACCAATCACAAAACATTTTATAAATACACATAGAATTCAGATGAATAATAATATTCCAATGAGGATATAATAACATTTCAGAATGGTAATTTGAATAAGTGAAAGTTTTTATTTTAATGCCATAAATGTGGGTGTCTGGAGTACAAATTTAATGCATTCGGAAAAAAATTTACATTGTTAAAATCGTTCGCTATATATTATACACGAGAAACGATGAAATATGCACTTCTCTTGATTAATACTCATAAGTTAAATAAAAGTTTTTGTTCTCATGGAATTTTAATCAATAATAAAAATCACAATAATACGAAAACGAAGTTTATAAAATAAGGGATTTTTGATTTATTTATTATCCCCAAAATTTCCGGAATGATTTTTTGTAGTTGTCAAAGTTGGCTAGGGGGTCGGAATTTCGGATGGAGAAGTTGATGGGGTTCTAAGCTTAGAAACTAGACATTTGTCAGTCGTTGAGGTAGGGTCAGTTGTTTGGTAGGTCACGCTCAACGCAGAGGTATCTACTGCACCCTCGTCGACGAAAAAATGGACCAGTTTTTGGAGTAGCCTTATGCAATCAAGTATTTTGTGGAAAACTGTGTAAAAACGGGGCTGAGACGCATGAAAGCCCACGGGGCGAGAAAAAAAAGCCTAACTTCCATGTGGCACAAGAGGTTCCATGAAGGTCGGAAGTCCGTCCACGACGACAACCACTCGGGACCCCCAACGGAGACAACGGTAGCCAAGTGGTCTAGGTAACGAACTCGTGGCTCGCGTGACATGCGTACGAGCCTAGTACCACTGAAGACCCGCCATGTAGGAGAGCGATGCACGTTAAATCTGGAGAGAATCCAAACATCCTCCCGATGGTGTGGCGAGGTAGTTGGGGATGCCAACTAAGGTCATCTTCATCACTTGACCATGGTTCAAAATTTCGAGATCTGTCGCCAAAAGCCCTCGTGTAGCTGAACAGTGCGACGTTAATATTCCCTCACTCACTCACGGAACCCCCAACGACAACAAAAATAAAGACTCGATGCAAAAAAGCGTCAAGGTTTGGACAATGACCGACGAAGTGTTCGGACGTTTTCAGAAGAGTGTGGAATACCCAAAACAATCATCCATTGAATATTACGAGGGATCTTCAAATTGGAAAAGTCTTTGCAAAAATCGTGTCAAACCATGACACACTTTCAAGCCACACTGCATCCCTTCTCTTGGAGTTGCTGGAAAAAATAGGTGTGACAACGCTGTCCCAGCCATCGTACAGCCCCGATCTATTATCAGCGCATTCCTTTTTTTAGAACCCCGAAAGGAACTCAGCATGGGACGTTGGACTCTGTAAAAGCATCTTTGGCAACCTCACTGAAGGAGATTCCCGTTACGACTTCCAGTGTGCCTTCAATGATTGAGTGAAGCGTTATCAATGGTGCATTGAATCAAAGGGAGAATACATTCAAAATTTCTTTGAAAATTTGTAAACTGATATTGAATAAATTATGTTAAATAAATCATTGCGGGAACTTTTGGGGCATAAGGTGTAACATTCAAAGAGTAATTAGAGTTGCATTTTTATTTCTACAAAAAGCAAGTTGAAAAATATTTTAGCTGGACCGAAAATATTTCAAAAGTTCAATTGTTTACCTCTGTAATTTATTTTTTATTGGAAATTGTTGAATGATTACACAATTTACGTCCCTTTTGTAAAATACATAAGTAGAAATATTGGTATAAAAATCATTTAAATATAATTTGAATGGATTTTTACCTTTTATTAATGGTTATTAGAATCAAAACTCAATCCTCTGGTTGTTGCCCTTGTTTTCAAGAAATTTTTGAAAAAAATATTCAATGCAGTAATCATTGTAATAAAAAATTGCCGTGGAAATCATTTTAAAAATAAATCTACCTAAAGTATATTTTTGTTTCAATTTGTGGAAACTCAGTTAACTATTTGATACTTTTATTTTAAGAGATAAAAAAAATTAAGTTATTAATCTTTATGAGAAAATACTTTTTTCAACGATTTTTTATCGAATATTTTCACAATGATTAAAGCGTTTTTCTTTTAAATTTAATTATTTTCAGGAAAATTTACCGAGTCTAAGGATCTTTTCCTCTTTCTCTTTCCTTCATTTTATTTTTTCCCTCAACTCTTCCATTTTCTTTCGAAGTACAGAAGTTTTGAGGGAAAATGCTATTATTAACAGGAAAAAATTAACACCCTTGTCATCATTAATTTTCCGCTTTCCTGCCAACCTCTTCAAGAACGTTACCGCTTTGATTATATAAATCAGACAATTTTTCAGCTTTAGGGATGACATAACAGTTTTAATTTCGTGAAATATTTCTCTGTCTAATTTTACACTAAGGGATTATGATTTATCGCATTTTAACATGTTTCGACATTTTGTAGCTCAATTTTTTTATGAACATATATTTGAAGATATTGTGTGCAGATTAGGATTCAACTATATTAATAGCAAGAAAATATATAAATGGAATGTAATGATTTTTTTTTTTTTTGTATATTCTTTTAAGATCAGTATTAACTTATGCATGTGAAACTTGGTCCATGTCTATAACAGATGAAAACATGATAATTATCTACGAAAGGAAGATTTTAAGAATTATTCTTGGAGGAATACAAAAAAAGATCAAATTTGGAACTCTATCACTTACATAAAGAATATGGCATCGTTAAGTTCATCAAAGTACAACTAATTAAATAAGCAGGCCACGTTGTCAGAATGGACGAAGATCGCATCACGAAAAAAGTTGTCAATGCTCAACCGATTGGCACACGAAGAAAGGGCAGGCTAAATCTAAGATGGATTGATGGCCTAGAAAAAGATCTCCTAGTTTTGAGAACTAAGAATTGAAGAAAACTAGCAGCAAAAAGACTTGCCTGATAAAAAGCTTCTAGAGAAGGCAAAGGCCCCACCTAAGTTGTCGACCGATTGAAGAAGAAATATTAATAGTTTAAAGATATATCTTTTAATTTTCCTTTAGCAGTTTGAAATATTCTCTATAATTGTTTGTGTTTAAATCTTGATATTTTCGAATTGATAGAAAACGAAAGGATATAAATTAATGTTAATCAGAATATTTTACTTGTTTTCGATTAAATTAATTTATATATAATAAACCTAAGAAACCAATTGATAAACGGAACAAAAAGTGTAAATTATTACTGTGCGTCTGATTTACAGTTAATAAGCATTATATTTTTATTTTTATGTTTTATCTATATATATTGCTATTATACTTAAGCCCTTGCAGAATTATTTATAACTGCAAGCTGGCTGTGTGTCAAGTGGCTCTAGTTTAAAGATTTAATGCTACCATTATGAACGTTTCTGTACTTAAAACAAATTTTGTGGAAACTTAGAGTAAATATTTTTTATTCACGTAACAGTGTAGTTATTGAATGTAGTCACGTAACTGCGTAATCATATTTATAAGAAATATCTTATTAAGATGATTTAAAAATACGATTTGTTTATATATAGTGTAATATAATTAATTAGTTATATTTTTTTTTTGTAGAGTAAATGAAGAATATAGAAAATCTAAATCTATAAATTTTGATTTTTGCGGTCAATGCCTTACAAGTGAGGAATTGATATTCTTTTTCTATTTGGAACGATTAAGGTTAGTGATAACAGACAACAGTTTTATGGGTGAAACTAATTTTTAACTTTCATATCTTGCAAGCGAAAAATATTCGAAAAAAATACATCGTTTCAAGACGATTGGAAGGTTGATTATTTTGTAATGAAAAACAGACATGGATCAGTACTTGTTTGATTTGTCACGAAAGTGCTGTATTTAAAAAATATCTATGAACAGGAAACATTCAATGACACCTTTCCTCAAAAGGTAATAAAGAGGCTTTCTGGAATAATCTTTGCAACAGCAGCAGAGTGTTTCGTCAGTGGTAAGATCACAGTGGTAACAAAGACATCCTATGAAGTTTGTTATATTGTTGGTAATCATGAAACAGTTTACTGATGCAGAAATTGTGAAGGGGAGTTTCTTAAATGCTTCTAATCTAGTGTTAGTGACAAAAATAAAAAGTAGCAATTGAAAAAAACAAAACAGGTATTAAAACATATATTTTGAACCGTTTTCCCCATTTTTACCCCCCCCCCCCCCATTATTCTCAAGATGTGGCCCGAGTAAAATTGCTAACATATGTTTGCGACGCGCGTGAAATAGCTGACGTATGTATGGGGCCCAGATGAAAAAAGGTTGAGTACCCCTGACGTGGTTTGCAACCTCTTGTTATATGGTGATTTGTCACCCTCATGCTACCTACTATCACCCCTCTAAATTTGTAGGTGGAATTGGGCAACATTCTGCATTTCTTTTTAAAAAAATTTCATCCTAAGTGTTTTTCATCTGTTTCAGACATTCAGTCTTTCAAATCAAGAAAAAATAAATGCTCTTCATACCAATACATCTAAATAATTTGAAAAAATAATAGAAACTTTTCTTTTTATACAGCTTTTATAACACTGATTTATACTACAACATTTGCCATTTTTTTAAACCTACCATTCAAGCATGTTATTTAATATATTTAAAGACAACATTCACGGTAGCATTTTCGAACTCAGTGCTTCTCAAACTTTCAATATTTGCAACCCAATATTCAACCATAATTTTCATCGCCCCCAACATATAAATATAATAATGTATTGAATCCAATAATATTATACTTTGGCACTAAAACTATCTTCGAAGTGCTACTAACGTATATAAACGTCTCGCTCAGCCAAAGTGTTAATTGTCGTGAACGCGTATGTGTACATCTTTCTTAAGTACGATCTTTTATGCGCAGTGCTATCCACAAAATTATTCCGAAGGCTTTGGAATGCAATAAAAAAACCTTGACAATGTTTGCGAAGGATTTACCTATTTCAGAGGATTTTCTTATTTATTCCTCCCCCCCCCTCCAAATAAATCCCATAAGCTTGCCTACGTGGAAAACGAGGGATTGGGGAGCGAATCGCGTAGCTTTTAATTGGCAGATAAGGAATTAATTATAAACTGTACAAAATTTATCAAGATAAGTGCTAATTTTTGAATATAATTTTTTATATGACAAGCCCATGGGGTCACTGGTAATTATTAAACTTGTCCCTATCTTAGAATTGTTAAATTAATTATAAAATACATGTGTGCAATACTGATACATTTATAAGTGTATTTTATCAGTGCAAGTGTTAATTTTATTTTTTTATTATGTCAGAATGTGTTTTGTTTACTTTCAGTAAATTAATAGTTTTTTAAATAATCTTTTGTTTTCGATTTTTCAATATGCTCGCGCCCCCCTTGTAGAGTTATCACGCCCTCTTAGGGGGGAGCGCCCCACAGTTTGAGAAACGCTGTTCTAACTCATTGCTGCTCTGTAAGATAAAAGAAAGATATTTAATTACCTTTAATTCAAACCTAATAATTTAATATTTCTCCTCGTTTGTTATCTTTCAGAGTACCTTATAATTTGCTTTTAATAATTCATATTTTAATAAATTTATAGAATTGACATTGATAAAGCTATTTATTGAGACCCTAACGCGTCTGCTCTTGCTATAATCACATTTTAATTGTCTTTTTCTTTCGTTTGGTGATAATTTACCTACACAATGTCAAACTCAAAATGGAGTAATGTGTGTCAAAAGTTAATGAATACAATTCATGAAAAATTACTACCCAAAGAATTGTTCATTAGCAACTGTGATTGGTTCTAGCGCAAACGTGATTCATAATTCAGAAGGGTTTGAAGTAGAGTGGAGTTGTCTCGAGTGTATATATATTTCCAGAGTCAATAATTAAATTAGCGACAGTATTATTACATTTGCCTGCGATGAGATTTTTGATAAATAATTTTTGTATTCATTTTAAACAGACAGTTAATAACTAATTGAGAATTTTCAGTAATTAATTTTGAATAATTAATTAGGATATAAATAATTGTAGTTTCTCTATTTATACATTGGAATTGATTCTTCACTGGAATATTATACAATCACAATGAATTGGTTTATGAATTTAGTGTAGAAAAAAAGGTAAAACTAATGGCCGCGGGTGACTTAGTGAATATTAACGTCGCACTGTTCAGCTACACAAGGGCTAATTGGCGACAGACCACGTAATTTTGAACCATGGTTAAATGACGTGGACGACACCTGAGCTGGCACCTTCTCTCCTAACTACCACACCACACCAACGGGTGGACGTTTCAGTTCTCCACAGATTTAACGTGCATCACTGACCTACACGGCGGGTCTTTAGTGGTACTGGGTTCGAACTCACGACAAAGCCAGCCACGATTCGATACCTATACCACTCGGCTACCGCGGCCACTAATGGTCGCGGGAGCCAAGTGCTAATGCTCGCAAACTTTTGTTTGACATTGTCGAGGCTCAGAGTCGAGTCATGATGCCATTGAAAAGGGGTTAATGAATCTTAAATCTGTCGTAGCTAAAAAACCTCAAGTTGGTGTGAAGCGGAAGTGTGGAGAACTGAGTTATATCTCAGATATCATCCTAGTCTTGGGGTAGTGAATTTTTATGGATCACTGTACCATTTTTCTAAGCCAATGTTTTATGAGACGTACGTCAAATAATTCTGGCTTTTGATTATTGGGAAAATAATAAAACTAAATACCAATTAAAAACTAAGTAATATTTCGAAAACAAGCATTTTTCACTGTGTAGTAAGTAGCAAATACTTTAGTTATTTTTGTACATTTCAAATTAAAATAATATTAGTGTGACTTCTGTTGTTGTAGATTTAATGGCAAGTAAGCAGACTGTGAGTGTGTGTGTGTGTGTGTTTTTAACAGAATGCTTGCTGAATTGGTCATCTGCCAAATATTTCTGAGGGTTTTTAACGTTATTCCTCTCTGAAAGTAATGGCTCTCAGGTATAGAAAGGTAAAAATATGGTTGAAATATAGCATTCACCAGCTTATTCTCATATGGTTAAATGTGACTGGAATCGAATTTCATGTTTCCAATAATTATTGGTGGCATTTTTACTTATATTGCTTGTTAATCTTTCTGTTTGAATCAATTCAAAGTTTTTCCTTGTTTCAATAAATCCGTATTAAACTATAGACTGGAAATCAATCAATTGCATTTCAAATTCTTCAATTTACAACCAACCGAATTAGGTCAAGTTCAATTTATCAAATGAAGTCTTATCAGAGTACATTGTAAACTTGAAGACTTCAGATAATTCTTTAAACTAAGAAAATCTCGCTGAAAGTTCCTTGATTGAAGAATCAATCAAAGAAATAAATTCTTAAATAGTTATTTCTTCGTCTGGTTTCACATGTACATCTAAGTCTGATAGTTTTTCCAAGTTTGAGAAGTACTAGTAATCCCTTGCAACAATATCGTTTGTGAAAACATGCAATTTAGTGTCAAAAGACTGAATGAAATCCATCTCATCGATAATTGTTTTGTTTGTGCCTTGAAGTTTTGTGTGCAATTCAAAGAAATATTGGCATGTGTTAGAAAAAAAACCCTATCAATTTTGAAAGCAACTAAACATCCACCAACTGTGGGTATACTTCAATTTCCTCCTCATTTTACAGTAACTGTCTGATATTTTCTAAAGCCAGTGATAATCAACATGCGGTCCATTTTGTCTTTTTAAGTGGCCTAGCCAAGACTCATTATTCTGAAAAATTTATTTATTTATAAAAATTTGGTGAGAAACTCTTTGTTAAGAAATCAAATATATCATTTTTGATTTTTAGTGTTGATGTAGTTAGGGTGCAATTGATATTTTTCAATTCCTACTATTAACTCACACTCTCTATATATTTATTTATTTACCTTCGTGGAATTTTCAATAGTTAATATGATATATTTTAAAGCACTCAGTTGAGCTGAAATTTTATATACATGATTATTTTGGATGACAATACAGTAAATTAATTATAATTAATAAAAATTAATTGATTAAAACTAATTATTTAAAGAAATACAAATACAGCCACTTTGGCATCATTTTTGGCGACTTGTGTCAAAGCATGAAAAGGTTTTTTCCTCACATTTTAAAGCACGCGTTTGAGCTGCAGTTTTCTTTACACTATTGTTTGGGTAAAAATACAATAATTTAATTATAATTAATTACAATTAATTGACTGAAACTGATTATTTAAATAATTACAGATACAGCCACGTTTGTTTCATTTTTAGGGACTTGGGTCAAAACTTGAAAATATTTTTTTTTCCTCACCTTTAAAAGCATTCAGTTGAACTGAAATTTTATATACACGATTGTTTTGGATGACAATACGATGCTTTATTGATAATTAATAAAAATTAATTACCACTTAATGTTATGATTCTGTCATATGTATATACATATTTATATTAGTTGTAACTATTTAATAAAAAGTAGCTAAAAAATAAAATTTTTCTTTGTTGATCTAAGTAGGAATTGACTTAATTTTTTTTTATATTACTTGTTTTTTCTGATTATTGATAATTGGCAACAATAGAGTAGGAACCATTTTATGAGTATAACTAATTTAATTGATATCTTGCAAGCGAAAGATTTTCAAAGAAAGTAGGTTGTTTCAAAACGATTGGGAAGTTGACTATTTTGTAATAAAAAACAAGTAAGTGTTTGATCAGTAATTGTGTTTGATTTGTCTCGAAAGTATTGTATTTAAAAAATACCAATAAACAGGAAACATTCAATGACACTTTTCCTCTAAGATTTTTTTCAAGATGTGATAAACAGGCTTTTCTGAATACTCTTTACAACAGCAAAATTATTTTGGCAGCGGTAATGTCACCGCGGTAACAAAGGCACCGTATGAAACTTGTTATATTATTGGTAATCACATGAAACCGTTTATTGATGTAGAAATTGTGATGGAGAGATTCTTAAATATGCTTCCAATTTAGAAATATTCAATGACAAAAATAAAAAAAATATAAAAAATAATAATTAAAAAAAGCAAAGTAGGAATTTGAATATTTCGATAAATTTTTCACTTTATAAATTTTCTATGTTTTCTTGGTCTTAAAGCATTTTTCTCTCCCCTCCTCCCTTAATCCTCATGTTGTAGTCCGTGTGAAATAGCCATCATATGTATGCGGTCCGCTTGAAAAAAAGGTTAAGTACCCCTGTTCTGAGCAGTTAAAAAATCTCTTAACTACGTTCCCTGGGATAATCAGTGAACATTTATAATACATTAATAAGTTATTTTACATCGAGTGTTGAACTTCAATCTAACATAGCATCAAACTTTTGCTTATTTAAAGCGTGTGATGATATGAGGTTAACTTTTTTTTTTGACAAAGATCATTACATTATCCCGAGATGTTAATCAATTCTTATCACACAAGATTTGTTGGTGAATAATGCAGTGTCATTCAAGAATCGAATGTCCTACGTCTGTTTGAAAATAAACTAATTGTTGTTCTTTGTGAAATTATTTCCACTCAGGAGTTTCTGGACAGAATTTTTTTTTTATATACAAACGAAAAAACGATTTGCACATAGCTAACAAGTCTGACCAAAAGCACACAGCAACAGGTCTGCTAGTAAACCCCGTAGGAGGAATACGGGGAAGTGAAGCGGGAAAACTATGCCTTGGGCAGGTCACAAAGTTATTCTTCTGCCAGGAAAAATAGTTCACTCACTTCCACCCAACATTAATGATACAATGGTTGAATGAGGGAGTTAATATTCATTGTTCAGCTACAAGAAGGCTTTTGGCGATGGACCTTGTAATTTTGAACCATGACCAAGTGGCGAGGAGACACCTGAGCTAGCTCCCATCGTCCTAACTTTCACACCACACCAACGGGAGTACGTTTGAGCCTCGGCATGTTTATCGTGCATCGGCCCCTCCTGCATGGCTGGTATTCAGCGGCAATAGGCAAGAACTCACGACATACCAGCCACGAGCCCATCACCTTGACCACTAAGCTACCGCGGCCACATACCATATTTGGATCAGTAACAGTTGTTACTGATCAGTTGTTCAATTCAATTTCTTTCTCACAGCCAGCGAATTTTTAACATACGTGCAAATATCTGTGCATTTAGTAGTTGTTAAAAACGGAGCGAAGTTCATAACATTTTTTGTTGATCTGTTACATTAAAATTTAAGATTTTAAGTCAATTTTACGATTCTTGCTATTTTTGTGTTTCTAGAGAGAGAGGAATATTTTTGATGCGCTGAATTATCTTATCTTGATAAACAAAATCATCAAAAAGTGAGAACCCGCATGCTAACCATGCTTTTTTTCAAAAACTCTCTCCCTCTTGAAAAGGTTCACTATGCCGAGCAATGACATTTGCATTAGAGTAACTTGCCGTGCTCGTAGGACAATTTTTGCTAACATACTTAATCATGTTCGCCGACTATTTATTTCTGTCTTTTACTGAACTTGCAATTAATTCTTTTTGCTCTGGTTCACTTTTTTGACAAAAGGATTTGTGATTTATTTCAAAATGTCATTTTATAGACTATGTTCTACATACCACGGTCCAAGATTATAAAATAATCATGCCATTTTTCTCGGTCCACCAAGTTTGAAATTCTTTATTACGCTTATCAATTAAAATTTTTTTTTGCTGAACTAGCCATGTTAAATAACAGTTAAAAGTCGTAAATGTGACCGAAATAAACTTCAAAATACAGTTGTGTCAACGAAATTGACTATGCATTGCGTAGAGAACCTTTGCAGCATTAGCAATTGTAGTTCACGGCGTAACAAATACAAGACAGTAACAAACGAGTGTGTTCCCCTCTGTCCCGCAAACTCCTATCGATTACTCGCGTTTGCTCGTAATACTTCACAGTGAACTTTGTTATTTTGAAATAAAATACAAACCGTTTTGATTGCTGGCACGTCCAAAGCATTGTGTGGAGTGCCATCAATGGCACGTGTGCCATTGGTTCGCCGTCCTTGTCCGTGGCTCAAAATTACATGGCCTTTGCTAATCAATAAATGCCCGTGACTTCTGCTTACATATGTAGAATTTATTTAAAGTTTGTAAATTCCGAATTTCTAACTACATTATATTTTTAGTATGCACCCTTTGAGGAAGGGATTCAACCACCAGTGCATCTGTAACCCATTAAGTGGTCAATTTGTTTACCCAAAAAGTTCAGAAGAAAGGTATATTTTTTATCGCATATACTGAGCATAATGCTTAAAAAAATGCAGAAATGGAAGAGTTTTAATTTATTTTCAGTTTTAAAGTTTTCACACTATTTTTTATTTTATAAGTGTGGAACATAAAAAACCGTAAATGTTATACTAAATGTAAAGTTATACCCCTAAACGGCACATTGTTGCTGTAATGAAGAAGTTTTAAATCAATTCGAATGGGAAATTTTTGATCATCCATTGTATCGCCTGGAGTTGCTACTAGTGATTACCGTATTTTCCTTAAACTGAAAGAGTTTACGAGCAGTAAACATTTTAAAAGTGATGAAGAACTGGAGAACCACCTGGAGAAATGCACCTGGAGTGGTAGAAGAGTACAACATAATGATTCTGAGATACATTAAAAGATACGGCAAATGTAGGAGGTAATTATGTAGAGAAACAAAAGAAGCTTCAGGTATATATCAGAATTGTTTTTTATTTATAAGACCCTCGTATATATATAATTATTTTACAGTTGATATTTTACCAATAAAATCCAAATCATTTAAACTAGATTAAATTCGAGTAAACAGTACATATTTTAAAAGTAAGATCATTTTTTACCATTCAGTTGTATTTTCAACTGTGTATAATTTGCTTTAAATTCTTTTAATTCTTTCAAAACTTTTTAACGTCTTTATGGCAATAGTGGGGTGGTAACATTCTCAGCATCAACAACATAAAAGTATAAGAATTGGAAACATATTGTTACCAATTGTCTATATTCCAGTTTCACTACGTTTTATTCATAAACCTGTGTGTGTTTCTAAACGCACGTTGATAACCATAGACAATAAATCCTCAGTAAAGGAAAAGGGCATTACTTTTAAATTATATATATATATATATATATATATATATATCAATTGAATGTGTGTGTGTGTGTTGGGTGATAAAGTTCAGTGCATTACTTGAAGATATATTTTCTATTTTCCAATTTTCAATAAAGGAGTGATTCATCTAATTGAAAAAAAATTATCATTTGTTGTCAGGCAAGTTATAAATATTTGATGATCAATTGTTGAATTTGAAAATTTTATTGGATATGTGCCAGATTTTTGAGAAACACTATATGTTGTCAAATGTCTATGTACAATTTTTTTTAAAACGAACATTCAATATTATTATCTAGATTTGCTATAAAAAACAATTTCTTAAGACTCAGAACAAAAAATCATGCATTTCAGGGCTAAATATCCAGTCCCCCCCCCCCCCTCCAATTCTTATTTTTAAAAGTATCTCATCGGAGTACTGAAGACTTGTATTTTTCATTCCCCAAACAATCAAATTAAAACATTTCCTTAACATCATAAATATTTAGTTAGCTTGAGTATTATTTATCAAGTAAAATTTATTACTACGAATGAAACATTAAAAATGGATGACATAACTTTAAACATATATCATTTTTCTGAAAAACAATATATATTCTCTTTAAACATTTAATAAATAATATTTCTCCATAAAAAATTATTTAGATATCATTAGAAACATATAGAAGAATATTTCAAGAAAGTGAGTAAATTAAAATAAGTGAAATTATTTAAGCTAATAAATTAATAATTCAGAGTAAGAAAATATAAAAGAAATGCCAAAGAGACAATTTTATTTCTTGAAATATATTATTTCAGAAACTTTTTTGAAAATGAATAATTCTTGATCAAAATGAAAGATATTCTCTTTGAAATCAATATACTTCTAGTCATTTTTTTTTGGTTTAAAATTTAATAATCTTTAATATGTAGCTGTCTATCTATGCCATAACCCATTTCGTTTTATCTTTCGTTTAAAAATAATCATTGATATTTTCTTCCTTTCTTTATTTAAGAAGAATTCAATCGAATTTTTTCATTGACTGCAAAAAAAAAGAAGAAACATTTTGCTTTGAAGTGTATCATGTGATCTTTAAACTTTACTTTCTGAAAAAAAAGTACTTTTTTTTTGCTTTTTGATGTTTAATTTGAGTTTCAGTGTTATATATTATTTGTGTTTTTTTACCAAGTATGAAATATTTCCAAACAGCTTTCAAAGAGAATCTTTCACGTTTCATCTTCTTCAGGATAACGTTTATGTCTTAGAATGTCAAATTTAAATATTTATGCTTCGAAGAAATAATACCACAAAGTGTTAACCTCCATAATTAAATTACTTTCCGTCAAGGAAAGTATTTCGCAAAACCCCGTGTCAATATATATTTTTTTTCCTTTATCGAGCATTTTTAACAATTTGATCATTTATTTTGTTTTTAAAGTTGTTAACTTGTTGATTAAATATTTCGAATTGTCAACCTTTTCCCTGTGAGATGTTTTTCATATTGGGTGGAGATGGCTTTTAAACTTTACTTGCCTTATTTTTTGGATTATTAAATTTTCAAAATATGATTAAATTCTTTCTTTTTTGTTACATTTTGTATGTATTTTTTAGTATTTTTGTAAATGTTTTGTGCTAAAGTAACTATGAGAAAAATATTTAAGTTATGGAAGAATAGTTAAACGTCTACTATGTCAGACTAATATAATTACTACTCATTTTAGATTAATTAATAATTTATGTGTTTTTGATCGTGTTTTCTAAATATATTTTTTAAAATTTGATTCTAGTCATTTTTAACGTTTTTCTCCAAATTTTTATGATTTACAACGGAACCAATTATATTTTATTTATTATTGGAACACACTTTAGAATACACGTACTAATTTAAATAATTACTACCTCTAGATAAAAAACAAGTACCAAAAAATATTTATCTATCAATTCTTTCTCAAAATTTGTAGAACCTTTTTTGTTGTTATGTTTCAAAGTATGTTGTATATATATATCTTGATTATATTTTAACATTTTTTTGAATTCCTGAATACAGATAAATTATAAATTACTATTATGCATCAATCAATTAATGCTTTCAATAAATATGCACACAACGACAAATTATGTCAAAAATTTATGTTCTACATCTTCTTGTGAATTTCTATAGGAACACCTTAAATAAAAATCTTTATAAATTTGAATCTTATTTTATGTGGCAGTTTTTAATAATATTCCAAAACTCATTCTTCGTCAATACAAAATTATATTTTTTTACCTTAATCAGTTATATATAATAAACATGTTACTATAATTATTCAACCCACAGTAAATATGTCTTAAACTTATTCAGGTAAATAGGAAATTCATAACAATTAAAATACGTTTTTGCTTAAAAAAGCATTTGGGTTTGTTTTCTTACTTGTATGCTGATTTAATGAAAGAAACCAAATACAATAATAGAAAAATCTCAAAGCAACTTAGAAAGCAAACGTAATATTTTTTTTCCTTTTCACATATTATGTTTTCATTTGTCAAATAAATATGCATATATTGCACCACACAAGTTTCAAAGAAATAGAAATAACATTATATATATGTATATATATATATCTTTTTCCGGAAATGAAATATTTTTTATCATCTGCTGCCCCAGACATAAACATAGTCTGTGTAGACCCAAAAGTAGAGTAAATTGCTTCTAGAACTGTTTATAGCAATTTTAAATTTTTATTTTACAGAAAATTCATTTTTTTTTTTTTTTACTTCTACAAATGTTTTTATTAAATGTATAGTTAAAATTTTTAAGTTATTTTAAATATCTTAGACCATGGGATATATCTTAGAAAAATATTAATGTAACTAAAATATCTAATTCTAGATTCCAGAAAAGGTTGTTAAGGATTCCAGTAATGCCTTTCCCCAAAGTTAGTCCAAGCTTCGACGATTGCTTATGCACAGACCTTACAATCTTAAAATTACAAATACTTTTTTGTACAAATACTTTTTATAATACTTTTTTGCCATACTGTACAATTAAATGTGGCGTTTTAAGAAATATTTAATTTTTATACGTTTTTTTTTTATTGAAAACATTTATAAATCTCCGTATCACCCAGGATTTACAGAAGTAACAATGAAACATACATTACAAAGGAAAGACAGAAAAAATTTAAAGTCATGAAGGATAGCAAACGTTTACTTTAAATTTACAGAACTTTCAAAAGCACTTGTAATGGAAATAAGTTGGTGAAAATATGGAGTTCTATCTGGAGAATCTTTATATTAATGTTCTTGATAGTCAATCTTAGAACCTTTCTTACTTTAGCAAATTTGGAACACAGAAGGAACACATGTTCTACATTTTCCTCACCACAAATGGTACAATTACAGAAAGATAACGGAACTAAATTAAATTTGTTCAAATAATTTTTAAAGTTACCATGACCAGTGAAAAATTGGGTTATATTGTAATTAGTATAAAAATGGTTACTCAAGTCATTATTAATGGTTGGACTTCTTACGTTTAAGTACATTTTTTAATCGAATTAACAATTTGGAATATGTTATTTATAACTTAAGGGCTTTCAAAAAGCTAAATTTTTTTATGACAATTTGAGATTTTTACATTTATAATAGTACAGATTTTAACCTTTCTAAAAATACCCTTAAAACTGGGCCACGCCTATTTGAATGGCGAAAAATGTAAGCAAAGCACTTTGTTTTTGCTTAAAAGTTGAACGTCTTTTATAAGCGAAAACATGTATCTTTTATTGTAAATTAAGCCTTTTATTTTTTTATTTACTAGCCGATTAGAAGCCTCACTGTATACATTGAAATCAATTTATCTCAAAACACAAATTTTTATGTTCGATTTACCTTTTCTGAAAAACTACTGTTCACAGGTATGTAAATTTTTTATAATATATTTATAATGATGGCATACACATATACTGAAATGCGCTTTTTGTAAAAAAAACTTAAAAATTCATTTCTTACAAATTTTTTTATGTGAAAATGTGTCAAATTTCGCAAAGTTTAATAAAATATTTTATAAATCATGAAAAAATTCAAAATTAGCTGAATACTCATTTCAGTATAATGAGAAAGGTGCACTCTAATTGTATGAAAAATTTGAAGCATGTACATACAACAGATTTTGAGAAAAGGTACATCGAATACAGCCAATTTAACATTGTCAGTATAGAGACAAAGAGAGGTTTCCAACTGCCCTTAAAACAATACCAGTGTATGTTAAATATTGTCGCAAAAGAGAGAAGCAAGAAGGATATAAGGAGACAGTTGTCGTTCAAGTGATAAGAACAACATATGAACCGGGACTAGATAGATAAAATGTCCACAGTACTCTAATGTGAGGAGTTAGAGTCTCAAAACTCTGAAAGAGAATTAATCAGCTTCTCTATCATGCATATATTACACCAGAACTTGAACGGTCTCGACAGACTTGTTACGAACGAAACTCGCAAGCATGTTCATTCGGCTACTGTGGTCATTAAATAAATGCAATTATATTATTAGTGATGACGAATATAATACCCCGGTTTAAAAACCCAAGCAACAATGTAAACTTTTTAGCAGATACCCCCAAAAAAGAGAAAAGGGGGGTCGGGAGATCAGTAGAGGGAACACGTAAGTCAGTAGAAACGTCATGCGATGCAAATATCGGGAAAAAAAACGTTCGGGGGCGATGGGGAGGGGTACGAAAAACCGCGTGATGTTCCCGCGCGCGCGTAAAACAGTAAAAATGAAAGGAAGGAGGGAGACGAAATTCCACCATTTTTCCTCTGCAAGTGCCAGTGAGCCGCCCGGGAAATATGGCTGGGAAGAAATCATCTGATGACTTCACACGTGGAAGAATGATCGGAAAGTTGGGGGGAGGGGCGACGGTACCGGGACGAAAGAGTTCGGAATAAATAAAAGTGTCGTTTCGCGCGTTTGGGCCCAAAAACTAAGGTACAGCTGTTAGAAAGGTTGGTGGGCCGCCCGAGGACGACAACCGCAGGGATGCCCCATTTTCACCCCGCAGGTTCGACAGCAGTCAGCAAGCGCCATTTTGGAAACCCCGAACAGGTCGACAAGGGAAGGGTTTCCGGGCCAGACCCCTTCACAAAAAGGGGGCCTTTTAACCCGCCGTCCTAAACCCCGCCTCCCGTTGAAAGATGGCCACCGAAGCCTCCTTTCGTGGGACAGGAACCAAAACTGGACAACTGATCAATAGAGTCGAGCCTTTTTAGGATGAGGGGTCGGTTAAAGTACCAGAAGCGATTTCAACGCGTTTTGTTTTGGAGAGAGATGGGGACCCATTTTTATCCCAGTAACATCAGGGAAAAACACCGTTACGGTGGTCCGGGAGTTCTTTTTGGGGTTTATTATCCCAAACGGCGGAACTGAGCTTCCCATTTTCGACAGAGGGTCTGAAAACCGGGGACGCTATTGGAGGAGGTATTTCTTCCCATCTGCATCTTTCCGAGGTGCCATTGGCCCAGACTTCATCTTTAGGGGATGACAATGCACTGCCACATCGCCCCTTTGCTGTTGAGGAGCTGTTGGAAAAGGGATACCAATTTTTTTAGGGCTTCATGCCCCAGTTTTAAAACCCATCGAACATGGTGGGGATGTTTTGGGGGAGACTTTATTGCCCCACGCTCACATCACCCGGGGAGTACAACCAACAACTCAAACAAATGTTGATTGAGGAATGGGCCCCCTTCCCCAAGAAATGTTGCACCAGCTGGTTCTGGAAACGGGGAAACCCGTAGTGGGAGGTCATTTTCTTATTAAGGAACATCTGCTTGTTGTTCTTCCTTTTGGGGATAGACAATCATGAGTCACGATAATTCAAAAAAGCTTTTTTTTTGTTTGATTCCATACCGTATGCGTTGTTTTCCCCTTTTTCAGCGCCGATGCTTTCGTCACCCTTTTTTTACGTACATTAATCCCCCTCATTTCAGAATTTCATGTCTCTAGATGTTTTTATGAAGTTATGGAAAACCCCCCTTTTTAAGTTTTGCACACCAGTTTTATTTTTTAAAGGGGGAAGGCCCTTTTTGTATCTTTAAAAAACCCAAAATTCCCCAAAGAGACACAGGAACGCCTTGTTAAATGAGCATTATTCGTCCCAGAATCGTACTTGGGATAAAAATATTTATTAAAAAAAAGAAAAAGAAACTATATGTTGGTCTCTTTAGTCATCTGAAACAATGATTGAAAGCTGCTTAAGTACAGAGCTTTTAAAAGTTGAAATAACCTTCTGTGGTTTATAAACTGAAGAAATGGGGTGGTGTTGGAAGACACAATAATTAGATCTTAATGAATTTAATATCTTTAAAGGCGGTCTCCTGTTTTAAGTCTGGAGAATGTATAAGAGTGTTGTCCATATCAAACAAGACACCAAGTGGGAGAGTCATACGAAGCCAATATTTTTTACAGAAAGAGTAAGAAGAATACACCAATCAGTAAAAAAGTCGCACATTGCGCATGCTTTGTTGTTGGACTACCCCACCCTATTTAGCCAGCTCTTCTGCTCATTATACCCTTTTTTAAAAATGTTGCCAAATTTTTAAAAGGGGGCAAACCCCGAGGGGTGATGAATGAACCCCCGGGACATAAAATCGCAGTAGAACATGGGGTTGCAAACTATGTTTAGTCAGTGAAAATTACGATAACTGTAGCCGTAATGAAAACGATGAGCCCGGGAAAAGGGGTGTAGCCGCCCAATACCCGGGGGGTTGCAGCTTTGTGGTAAAATTTTGCACGGCCTTTCTTTCCCGAAGTTGCTTCTGGGAGTACAGATGATAGCGCATAAAAGCGTGTGGTTCATGCAGGTTGGTGCACCAACACATTTTTTTTGATTGGTTGGGAAACCCCCCTACATATCCCCGGGGTTGGACTGGATGCAGGGACATGTTGTTTAATTCGCCCCCGGGCCTCAATCTCGCTTTTTATTTCTTCTTTTTGGGAAACCCCCCGAAATCACTTGTGTATAAGATGCCGGTGGTTACAGTGGAAGATTTTATGACACGGATCGTCATCCATTCAGATGACCTCGCCAGTTCACCGAATTTGTTTGAACGTGTCGGACAATACTTCGAACGTCAGTGTCGTCTGTGCTATGACTTTACGTGGCCGCAAATTTGAACAATTCCTATGACAATCACGTGCAGTTGCATTTTTGATGTCGTTGGGGTTTTAAAGTGATTTCATACCCTCCAATAAATTTTTATTTCTTACCTCTTTTACTGCCCCTTTTCATTCCACTCAATATCACATCCTTCGTAACTGTTTTTGCGACTCTATGTTCCATGGTGACTTTTCAACTTCATGCTGCCTACTGTCACTTCTCTGGATTTATCTGTTGTATTCGGCAACATATTTATCATGCAATAACTCTACATAATAAGTATTAATTGAATGGCATCAGAACTCGAAGTTATAATTCAATAGAAGTAACGCAATAGAAGTATGAGCCCGTGGTCATGATAATTTGGCTACTATGGTTTCCACGTTTAGGTAAACCCTAGTAGCCAAAAACAAAAAACTAAAAACCCCTAGAACATTTTTGGAAAAAACCCCACCATTTTTTTTAAAATTTTACATGTGAAAAAATACATTTTAACAAAAAAAAATTAATGTAAACTTTTTAAAAATTAAAAAAAATATATTTATTAAGAAAATGTCATTTTTTTTGGGTTTTTCATTTAGTTTTTCAAATCTCTCGAAAACTTTTTTTGTCAATCTAAAAATACATTTCCCAGCATTTGCTTTAGGACTGAATTTCTTGCATATTTTTTCTTAAGACTTTTCTGTCGAAAAACAATTTCTTTTTAAAAACTTTGTCAAATATTTATAGAAAGAGCTTTGACACGTTCTTGTTGTAAACTTTTCTGTAAAAATGTTTTGTTACTTTTTTTTTTTTTCATTCAGCTCCTTTTTTTTCTGTTTAGTCGTTTTTAGTGTCTTCATGTTCCAGTCAAAATAATAATAATAAAAAAAAATTAATTCTTTTTTCAGTTTCCTTTAAAGAAAAAAATATATTTTTTGTTTTGATTGTTTGACAAGAAAATTGATATTAGATTTTCTTTAGTTTGCTCTCCGGAAATGTGAAAAATTTGTATGTCAGTTAAAATATGTTAATGATTTAGGCACGAAACAAAATACATTTCATATATACAGGCCTCAACGTCTCACGGGGTAAAAGAAAAGGTCATATCAGTTCTGGGAAAAATAAAAAATTAAAAAATCCATATCAGGTGGAAAAGTGATACCTAGCATTCCTTGGGAACGTGGGAAATTGATATCCTCCATCACATCATTGGGTACTGTGACTACGAATTTCACTATTTTACATCGACTTTTTACAACCCCATCACATAGATATACAAAGGGGGTTTTCGGTTTTAAAAGTCCCCAAAATTATGATTTATTATTACGGAACTACACATGAGTGTGTAATGAAATGTTCCTTCATGGACTGGAAACCCCTCCAAGATTTTTTGGGTCTACAAAAAAGATAAATTTAATATTTTCAAAATTTAAAAGGCCCCAGAAAAAGGGAGGGGTATTTGGTAAGGAATTTAAATGTCACGAGTGTACAGCGACGTGTTTGAACAAAATGGAAGTACATTAAAATCTAACTACCAATGGGAATGAACTTTAAAGGAGATGGAAATTTTAGTATCTCAAACTGGCAAGTATCTTTAAGTGTCCGTGATAGAAGACACTGTTGATCGTCTGCGTGATTCATTTAGTAGAAGCCCGATAAATCTAAGGAAGCCTTTAAAGAAATTCCATTCTGTTTGAACACTTCGCTCCACGTTGACTGATTTAAATTGTTACCCAAAGGGGAACGCACCTTTTGTGTGGCACCATATCTTATCTAATAAGTAAGTGTAACAATTTTATCTCTGCATTCCAATAATGCCCCACGTGGGGCCGATCGTTTAAAACTTGGGAGTTGTTTCCCAACCAAGGATAAACAGTTTATTGCATTCTGATGGTAGTTCTATAATAATCCCAAACGTTGGGGGTATTTTGCCCGACACCCTTTAACGCTGTCACAAGTCAGACAAAACATTTTGCTTTTTTAGTTAAACTTAACATAGTTTGAGTCGAAGTTTGAGAATATAATGTTATCTAGCGTTGACTCTCCATGAAAAGAAAAACATAACATACTACCCTCGGGTAGAACAAAATGACTTTTTTGTTTGGTTCCAAAAGGGATAAACCCTTTCTACTTTTTCAATCCCACAATTTCTACAATTGTCATTTTTTTTTATTTGCTAAACATCTTCATAAAAGGCAGTCAAAGAGGCTTTCTCACCTCTGAGGGTAAAACGAAATTTATGGAAAACTCATCCTCCATGGCAAATTATTCTAACCCTTTGAGTATTAATGGTTACACTATCTAAAAGGTTGATGAATTTAAATTTGGATAATAATTTAAAGATGGGAAAAAAACGATCGCAAAAGGGTTTATAAAAAATCAAAAGGGTAATAAATGTTTTTTTCTGGTGAGAATCGATTTAAATATAATTTTTCAGCGCAAAAATTAAATTAAGAGCTTACAAAAGTCTAATATTATCTGTATTGATTTATGCAAGTGAAACATAGACATGAAAGAAAGATATAACGCTCTCAATGGACACGTTTGAGAGAAAAGTTCTCGCAGCTATCTTTGGCCCGATGCAGGAAGGAGGACGCTGAAAAACTAGATATATCATCGAATTGTACAGGCTTTACCTCCAACCACAAATAGAACGTCATCCTTAGTAATAGATACAGATCTCTTTCCCATTTAGAGGTGCTCTGTTAAAGCTAAATACATAAACAATACCGGGGGAAAAGGAGAACACACGTACTGTGGCCAATATTAAAAACTGAGAGATAAAGCGAGGTCGATAATAGTAAGAGCATTCGATATGATTAAGTGAGATGGATAGACTTCGATGGAGTGGAGTAACGTACACCCCGAATCCCCCCCACAAAGCCTGACTGACTCGAAGTACGTATTTTGGCTTGGGGCCTAAGAACTGGCTTTGCAGGGGGTGGGCTAATATTCTCCGTTACGCCACTGCTTCGATGCCTTGTGATTGTTGCCATACTTGTTGTAATTGATTCAGTGCAATTACAACTTCTGTGTTGTCATTGGCTTTATTATCTATTTCGCATGATTATCTTCCATTCTCAGAAGTATACAAGTATTATTTTGGTATTTGAATTTTTAAAAAAAGATCATATTTAGCCAATAAAAAAGTATATGTGCTTATGACCACACGATAGAAGTGATGACTTCAAATTTTGTAATGTTATTTCAGAGATTAGTTCGGCGAGCAAAAACAAGGGGACATTAGTATTGTGCAATACAATTATTTATCCATATGTCTGTGCTCATAAAGTAATATTTTTGTGCAAAATATACAATCATATTTGGGAATTAATTGTATTCTCTAAGAAGGAAACAATAGGTTTATGGCAGCTGAAATAGGTTATAAATACTTTAGATTCAAAATTTTATTTAAATATCTATAATAAAAACTCCGTCGAGCATTGTTCCGTACTTCCTCGTGCTTTCATTTGGATCATTTGAGATAGTTAAATTAAATTTTGATTTTAACAAATCAAATAAAGGTTCTGATTTTTTCTTTTGAAAAATCTTCTTTAAAATTCCTGCTTAAAATCGTAGGTAATTTGTTCAGAAGACCCGATCTGTCTTTGTGAATTTTGGTTGTAATTTAACAATATTCAATTATATCCATGAATTAATTTAAGCAAAGTAGTAAGACAGGTAGTTGATCGGGAAGAGGGAATCTAGGTCAAAACGTTTAAAAAGGGATTTAATCAGAAGGTTTTTATCACATAATCTCTAGCTTATACCAGCTCTTTGGTCATTGTATGGCAGTTTTGAACAAATATATCCGGTGCTGCTGCAAGGTTAGTCTTCTTAATTATATTTTGTTTTCTTATATTTAAATTATTTAATGTAACTTTTCTTAATACCTGTCTACTTAATTTTGTTATTTTAAATTTTTAATTGTTTTAATTTTCTTTTTAGACTTAAAGTAGGTTTAAGTAATGTAATTAATAAACCTATTTGTTCATTGCTATTCTGATTCGCTTACAAAAATGGATTTTTATTCATAAATTTACTATAATATTGCTAATGATAATTATACTATTTACTTAGTTCTATAAAAATTGTCTTTTTCTACATTTTATGTTTAATTTTAGTGTAGGAATTCCATCTCTCTCTAAGCCTATTTTTTAAAAGTATTGTATATTTCATTTTCATGCTTCACAATAAGGATTAGAAAGAATCCAGCATTCATTTTCGTAGAAAGAGGTGGCGGGAGGGAGGAGCCTCACTTAGATCGAAGCTAGGAACTTTCATTTTAAGACGCATTGGTGGGGAGACAATCTACCGCGTTTCATGTCATTTCGGAGTGGGGGGAGGGAAACGTCCTTCCTTTTGCTTTTAGGGGTGTGTATCTCGCGACCTAATCCAATTTCCGACTAAAAACGAAAAAATCCTAATGAGTTTTACAAACCTGAGTGTGACGTTCATTCAAGTTCACTCTCGTGCAAAATGCGCCTATAAAAATTATCACTTCAAAAAGAAACGAAAAAATGATTTTTAAGGATTGAAAAGTGTGACATCTATGATATCTATCATGACGGTGTGATATCTATATAAACTAGTACCAAACACCATGCGATGACGATCGTTTTGGCGTGGTCGATAAAGTACTTGCCTACGGAAGGGAAGGTACCCAGATCGAATCTTTCTTCCTTCTTCTGTTATTGTTCCTTTTCATTCCACTATACAATATAATGTTCGTAACTATTTTTGTGAATTACTCCGACTAATCGTGGTTTGCGACATTATGTTCTATGTTGATTTGCCACTTCCATGCTGCTGACCCCTCTTAAATTCTCGTGTGAAGTTTGTAGCACACTGTATAAATATTCCGTTTTGATCAATTGTGGATAAGGTAATTGGAGAGAATTACAGAAACTCATTTATATTGAAACTACATTTTCTTTTTTTTTATTTCCCGGAGAAACAAGTAATAACGCGGTGAATTTTTTGATGAGCCCTTACAAAAAAAAAAAGCAATTCGTATCTTCAAACTCTTAAACAAATGCATATAGAAATAGTTTTAGAATACTTTTTAGGATATTCACACGGCTTACTTTTCCTCAATATATATTTTATATATAATATTGTTTACTTTCTATTCCTACTTTGTAGTTACAGTTTTATAGAAAGAAATGAGACTAAAGATGTTGAGCATTCCACTTAGAATTTAGGAAACATTCTCCCGTCTTTGTAGTTCTTTTTGCCTATTTCAGTTTCAATGAAAAATAAATATTTTGGCGTCATCTAGAATTCAAAGGACTAGAAATGGTTATTGCTTCGCTTTTCCTTCCTTTCTCCGAATGTTTTCTTGCTCGTTACTTCAAAAAGTTTGCATTCATGGAAGACTCAAACAGAAAGAAAAATTATTTTCAATATTTTTGAGGTTTCGTTTCAATTTTATATTCCTTAGAATTATTAGTAAAAAATAATTTGCTTTGTTAAATTTTCTAGAATTTATTGAATTTAGAATTTTTTTTTAATTCCCTGTTTTTAGATTTGTTCGGTGCTACTTTAGCCCAGTGGTCAAGGTATCGTATCATGGCAGGCATATCATGAGTTCGAGCCCAGTACAACCAAATACCCGCCGTGTAGGACAGCGATACACGTTAAATCTTTCGAGAGCTGAAACGTCCTCCCGATGGTGTGGTGTGGTAGTTAGGAGATGGAGTGCCAGCTCAAGTGTCATCCACGTCACTTGATCATGGTTCAAAATTACGTGGTCCGTCGCCAAAAGACCTCGTGCAACTGAACAGTGCGACGTTAATATTCACTCACTTGATTTGTTCAAGTAATATGAGAAATAAGACTTATGAGAACAAAATAACATACACAACATGGAATAATAACTTTCTGGGATAACTAAACTACTCTTAATAATAATTAGTATATAAAAATTATTTATAGAGAAATAAATCATAATATTTATTGATTTGTTGAGGCAAATATATATATATATATATATATAATTCCAACTTGGGTTAAATTTATTTACCGAGAAATTGATTCGGAAGATAAGACTATTGGTTTATCTTAAAGTTCTTGTTCTGGCAATTAGTAAGTTTCTTATATATACACTATTATAAAAACAATTAATTCACGTTAATTATTAAAAGTATTGAGACGCATAAGTAAATTTGAGCTTACATTTATTATAAATGCTCAAAATATGGAAATTATACATATTATTTACAACATTTATATCATTTACATTCAAATTACGCCTCAAGCAATGAAATTCTGTGAATAAAATGGAAAATGCAAATTACAAAAGAGAACAATATGAGGAATCTTTTATTGCTTTCACAACTTATACTTGTGGGAAATTAATCGATGAAGATTTAAAAAACGAAAAATAATAAACAAGCAATACACTAAAAGCAATCCTTTATCAGAGGAATAAAATCAAATACTATATTATCACTTTAAATATTTGAATTTTAAAAAAAATTTAAATTTTATTAAAAGTAAAAGTTGTTTTTTTCTGTTAAAATGAGGTATTGCCTATTTTTATTTAGTATGCAAATAAATTCATTTCCGAAGGCTTGTTCTCAATTTCTCCTGATCTCAGTCGTACTGTATAAAAAGTTATAGTTTTCCGCAGTATATTTCTCAAAAGAATCAAGAGAGTAGAATGCGATATCTTACAAATGAGTCCATTTTTTGGCTATAAAGGAACCTATATTTTGATAATAGTGGAATGAAAATAATTCTTATAATTAAACACACGGAAATGAAAAATTACCGTCAGGAGTTTGCTGACTCTTTTCCAGTTTAAATAAAAATAAAACAAATCTATACTCATGTACTCTTTTATATAAAAAGATTGCTGAAAAATTTTGAATTTATTACTGTAAGTCAGGGGTGGACAGCTTTTTACATGGTACGCGCTCGACTTCTAATTTTTTAAAGGTGTTGCGGACCACTCAGTGGCGTAAGTGTGGTAAACTACAAAAAAAAACTCAACAATATTTATATTCTAACAATTATATATATATATAAATACGGAATATGCACCTACATACATAATTACAATAACAAAACTTACTCGTTTTTAGGTATCCTACTATGTTAGGAACTGTGATTTTGCAAAAGCGTATAATTGGATACTATTTATGATATTTAGTGTCACTTATAATTATATATATATATATATATATTATATATATAATATATATATAATATAAATATATATATGATTTGAGCTATATAAAATTGTCTTGAATAATTACAATAAAAATTATTTAAGAACAATATTTTGACAAAAAATGAACATAGAATGACCCATTTTTAAAACATTCTCCTTTTAAGAAAAATGCGTCTGTTATAATAATATTTTGCTGCATATATCTCAGCCCTTTGTACAGTGGCTGAAATAGAATTTTTGAAATGTATAACTTAGAAGTGGATTTATCCATATTTTACTACAACAGAGGGGAGCAATTTAAAAAAAAAAAGCGCCGACAAGTATTTCAATTGGTAGTAACTATAAAAATAATGTGAATTTTTCAAAATTCCTAGTTCAGACTTTCTGTTGAAGTCTTTAATTTATATAAGCACACAAAATATTACTATTATCGAAGCATATTTTATAAAAGGAGAACGTTTTCAAAAAAGTTTATTCTAAGAATTTTTTGCCAAAATATTGTATTTAAATCATTTTTTGGTCATAATGTCCTTAAAACAAGTTTATACATGTACTCTATTCTAAGTGACACTAAAAATCATGAAAATTATTCATTTATGCGCTTTTTTAAAATCACGGTTACGAACGTAGTCGGATACCTTAAGACTACGTTTTAAGAAAAACGCACGATACAACCAAAATAAGTAATGCATAAAATTCAATGCATTCAGCTTTTTTAAATTAGGATTCTTTACCTTGCTCATCTACCGATGTATGTCCTCAACACATTCGCTGCCGGGTGCCTTCTATCGCGGGACATAATATCAATTCAAAAATCAAATCCCGCGGAAGCATGAGTGGTGGGATGATGTTTCAGTATCGAATCCCGTGTTATCGCGGGAAGAGATGGTCAACGTTTATTTTCCTTTTTAGTCGGCGTGTGGGGGGAAACGCAATTCTACGGCTGGCATCGCGGTAATCGCATTTTCCCTCTATAGTCGCAGAGAATGTATTAAGTATCATCGGGTGCTTCCTGTAATGGTACATGTATCGTCTACACATAGTCGCAAGCATTGTGAATAGCCGATACTTCAGTCTAACTGGCGTTGGTGTTCCACAAATATGTTTATTTTAGTATGCGAGTCTTAGGTCTTACGTCAAGGTGGTCACCCCAAAATGTCATAGCGGTACACCAGTCGATCGCGATCAACTTAATGCCCACTTAGGCTGTAGGCAGTAAATCATTTAATGTTAGTGAATGATTCCAAAAACTGCAAATTAAAATTGCTTTGTGGAAATACTTTACAATTTCACAAAAGGAAACTTTCCATATGACAATTTAGTTATTCTTGTTGATTTTATATTATGATGACCTAGAACTAATGCAGAAATTGAAAGAGTTTTTACAGTTGGTAATGGTTTATGGACAAGTAAGAAATCAAGATTGAATGTTGATACTTTAGCTGCAGTACTTACTGTAAAGGTCAATGTAAAGGATATTATTTGATGTATCAGCAAATGATATATTGACAAAAAAAAATCAATGGGAAGATACTCGTTTAAGTAAATAATTAAAAGAAATCTAAGCGTAATTAGCGTATTTTTATTTGAATTAATAAAGTGTTTCATATATTTACATTGTAACTTTTTCTTAAATTTTCGCGCGCGTCCTCCTTTTCATTGTAAAAAAACTGGTCACCTTAATATTATCCATCATTCGGTAATCAATTACTTCTTTGTATTTCAATTCATCGACTTTATGAAGGCTCATAATCTCCAATTGAATTGGAAACATTGGGTAGTAAAATATATCAATAAATTCAAAAATGTAATTGAAGTCATAAAAAAGTTACACTAACGAATTAATTTTTGTCTCTTTAAATTTTTGCTTCAAAATTCGCTATAATGAAAGAAGGTAATTAAGTTCTCAGAAAAAGATGCAATTTTATTACATTTATGAATGAACCATGTTTTATGATTTATTTTAAATATTGATGTATGTATCAGTAACTCTCACTTACTGTGTTTCAAAAACAAATTATGGGGGATTTCGAGAATCCCACAAATATTCCAAAAACTTTTAAGCGAAATCTATGTATTTTACAATATTAAGAGCTTCTTTTTCATAAAATATTACACTACCTAAACTTTCAAGAATATTTTCATGAAAGTCCTTTTCTTTTAAAAGAAAAAGTTCATTTCTTCTTTTTACCATTTGTTTATCTTCAGAATAAGTTTTTGATGTAGTGTCTTTTTACGATCCATTTTCTGTGAAACAACGATTTCTAAAAACTTAGCCAAATATTTACAGAAATAGTTTTTCCACACTCGCTCTTTCTGTTCAGGTTTCAGAAAATGCATTTTCATTTTTCCCTCCTCCTATTTTTATATACGTGATACAAAGAATGTAGAAAAAGAAAAATATCTCCAATTCCATTAAAAATTCAAGTAAAATTTTCTCTTTCTGCTCTATCTTTTCATTCCGATTCGAGCAAGAATATGTATTTACCACGTCGACTCAATTTCAGAGAACAAAAATGGGCATCGAGTCCCTTTCCATAACGGAAACGAAGAGTTTATTTGTCGCTTATATCAGAAACTCGTTCAATTTTTGGAGATTCTGAACTTGAGGAAGTTGTTTCCATAGATTTAGATGCTGTTAACTTTTTACAATAGTCTGTAGATATTTGAATGATATATATATTTCTCGTCATTCTGATATTTAAATTGAAATTGTTTTTTTTTTCAAATGAAAGTTCTGTAAAAATAATTGTATGTGATGTTTATTTTTAAATGATATATAATTTACCATCTCATCTATTGTTAAAAAATATATATTGTGATTAATGCGTGTTTTGATGTTTTAACTTTAAAGATAAATTACTTTATAATATGATTTTTTAAAAATAGAAATAATAAAGTGAAATATTTCTCTTTTATTTAAAAAGATATAATTTATAGAAACAGATTTTTATACTTCTATAGCTATTTTTATATATTTAAGAATATAAATTTTAATTTTGCTGTTATCTGATTGACTAGGGTTTGAACCCCGAGATCCGGTTTTTTCCTATCCCGAAATCCCGGATTTAATCTTTTTCTGAATTATATTTAAAATTTTTTTTTCTCAACAGAATTTTCTAAGATTTTAATTTTTAGAAAATTTATACTTTTAATTTGAAAATACGAACGTAGAATTATTTTTGTGCAGTTATCAGTGCTATAAGTAAAAAAATATATGTACAGCTCTCATTTCTCGTATGGGAGAATGTTGCACAGAACCAAGTGGCACACACAGCAATGCTTACACAACAGTATGAGCAACATCTCACATTTCGTCACAGTTCCTTCTTCAATTAAATGCCATTAATAAGGTATCCGACTACTTGCGACAATTTTTTTTTGAAAAAAATGGAAATATGGGAATTTTTTTATGATTTTTAGATTTAATTATTATAATTTAAGAGAAAAATCTAAAATTGAAAACAGAAAAAATTTATTATTATTGAAATGGCAAAAAAAAAACCCGGTGAAAATGTACGAAAAATTATATAAACGGGCCCGCTGTGTACCTAAATTTTATGAACAAAATCTAAATTTTTCAATTTTGCTGTGTTACATTGTTATTCATGTTTGAAATGACCTTCAGGATAAGAGATATTTTAATTTTTACAAAAAACTAGCGCACTTTATCGCAGTCATTACATGAAATTGCTTTTAAAAAATAGTGATTATATTCACATAAAGCACTGTAAATTTTGAAATAAAACAGTGATTGATAAATCTGAAGGTCAAAACACTTCTACTATTATCACGAACATACACACAAAATTTCATCAAACTATTTTCAAAACATTTTGAGCAATCCTTTTCCCCGTTTGAGCTTTTCGAAAAAAACATATTTCGAGTAAAACACATTTTAAAGTTTGACATCTTGTGTAAAGTTATGGCATCTGCTTTTACTAAAACACTTGTAGCTTTTGTTCTATTGAATGAAAATTAAAAACCTTGGAATTTTTATTAAGCTAATAAGGTGGCCTATAAAATAAAATCATAAAAAAATTGTCAATTTTCGAAAAAAAATCTTGATTTTAGTGTAGTCGTATACCTTAATAGCAAACCTGCTCGAAAGACTTGAGACACTTCAAATTTGATTGCATTACTAACAGCTCATGCAACTGGATCTTCTATTCAAATAAGGTTACACTTGAAATTGATTCACATTCTGATTCAATAACTGAATCAATTTATACACAAAAATCATTTAGTGTAGCAGACCTAGATAAAGTTATCAAAGAGTTATATGCAGCATTGCAGTCTATTATGTTTAAGACACTGTCAACAAAAATTCAAAAAGAAATGTCTCTTTTCTTAAAATGGAAGGAGACGTGGTGACTACCTGAAAAGAACATTCTCCTATTTAACGACGATAACACCTATTAATATAGAATCCGAACGAGCATTTTCTTCGGCAGGACAAGTTGTAACAAAAATAGAAAACAGGTGTTTTTTTTTTTCTTTTTTTTTGAGACTCTAGTTATAACACAAGGCTTACAAACGTAAGTCAATACCTAAACAATAGTGATAGGAAGCTACATGTAGAAGGATATAGGCACAAATAGGAACCAAAAGGGGGAAAAATAGATTAAAAAAGTGGATACAAATACAGAAATAAATACAAGATTGCTCACATGCAAATGGAGATAGTCAAAAATTAAAATTATACAATGAGGAAGATAAGAAAAAACATGATCACAAAAAATTTTCAAAATACAAATACATAAAGCATACATACACACATAGACACACATGCAGAAACATATATATATATATACACACATACATACACACACACATATATATACATATACATACACATACACACACACACACACACATATATATATATATATATATATATATATACATACATCTACACACATCTACACATGTATAATCATGCACAGAAAATGTTAACAAAAACACAAAATTTACTATCTAAATAATACAGTAAAAAATGCTATTAATGATGCACTAAACGATGTAAAATATGATTTGCCTTGAACAAAGGCAGAGAAAGGAGGGCACACTATATTGTTCTTTTGTAGGCAGTTCATGAGTGTACGTCTTTCCGAAGCGAATTTAGTACAAGCAAGAATCAGATGCTTTGCATTCTGGACTGTGTCACTGGATCAAGAACACTGATCAGTAGGATTTAAATTTTCCATGCCCAGTTAGAAACTGGGTAAGTTTAAAATTAGGTTGAAAGTACTTAGCCTTTAAATGGTTCTGAATAGAAGGTTGAACGATGAAACGCTGAACAATCTGTGGCTTTTAAAATCTTATTAACAGAAACACAAAAAATGAAGAGATGTTTTTTTTAAATTTCATTATGTACGATTTTTATTTGTTTTATATGATGGATTAAGTTTTTTTTATTTGTTTAAATAAAATTAATATTAAGCCAATTTTGAATTATATTTTCAGTTTTACTATGCAATTTCAAATATGCTAATGTGCAATAATAAATAGTATGCTAATATATTTTTAATAAATAGTTCATTCCTAATCCCAGAATGACGGGATTTGGATAATATAGTCCCGAAATCCTTGAGTTGAAAATATAACACGGTATTGCAAACCCTATGACTGACTAAGCTTAAAATAAAGTAAACATTATAAAATATAAGTATTTCACTTTAACATATTTAAATAAAGAAAATAATAATACATTTTAATACGAACCCCTTGTCCTTGCAGCTCTCTACTTAATATCAGGGGTAAAATTTGTGATTTTCAATTTAACATGAATCTTAAGATACAGTAATTAAACACCTTCTTTTGCGCAAACTCAAAATAGTTTTTTTGTGTTAGAAAATATTTGTTCACTTTAATACGTAGAACCGAAAGCGGAAAACAGGATGTATCTAATTTTCTCTTTAAAAACTTAAATCTCTCCAACAATGACATTCAACAACTTAAAATATCTGCCCATTTATCGTTAGAGTTATCCTTCAGATTCACAGTAAATTTTCTTTTGCATAATCTTAACATGTTAGTTCTATAAGAACTCCATTCCAAAATTATCGAAATCCATCGCCTCAAAAGTTGATAAATGTGTAGTGAGATATAGAGTGTCATTGAGAATTGCACCTCGTGCCTAATGTGGCACGCGTGCCATAAGTCAGTGGTCTCCAACCACCGGTCCGTGGATCAAATACTACTGATCCGCACAAGAAACATTAAATCATTTCCATTTTATTTGCTGCTATATATTTTTCATGGGTTAGGGCTACTTTTCATGAAAATCACTTTATATTCATTTTTTGGTGTAGCTATATTTTATTCCGAAGTCGTGATTAAATACATTTAAATTAAAATTATTAAATCAAAACAGTCTAAAATATAAGCAATCAACGTCCTCCCACCTCAGCGGGCCACGGTAAAATTATTCAATGTTGACCAATCCGGGGTGATAAAAAGGTTGAGGAACACTGCCTTAGGTTAGTGATGCCTGGCTTAGAGCATACTAAATTAACCTCAGTGACGCAACAGCCCATGAGGGCCAGGGCCTACTGTGCCCATCTGAGTTTACGACCTTGGGCAATGAAGTGAATGAGCAGACGTTCTGATCAGGTGGTCTATCTGGCGCGAAAAACCCCCTGCGTTTAGTTTCCAAGCAAGTTTGGTATTCATTTATCCACACCCACTGAAAGGATGAAAGGCTAAGTCGACCTTGCTCATAACGCGTGTTTTAAGCCCCGGACCTGTGGCGTGAAACTTCGATGCACTAACACATAGCCAATGTGGGCATATATTAGTTTAAAATGTTTCTTAACTTAAAATTATATGCAGTAAAACAAGAACGTAATTAAAAAAAATATTATTCTGAGTAAATTTCAGTTTTTTTTAACTAATAAGCATTCAGTTTTATAAATAATTTATAAATTTCATTACTAATTAATGGTGCTGATAATATACTTTCACTTTATCAATTTTTTTAGTGATAAAAATACGAACACTTATCGCTTTGTAAAATACATATAATCTAAAGATCTAATCTAATGCACACATATTCTAAAAAATTTAATTAGTTTTCACAATCTAAACCAACTTACACATTGTATTATCATAATAATTCAGCTGTAATTGAAAAGGAAAACTTCGTAGTTTAATTTATTAACAATAAATTTCTTTTCAATCGGCTGGTCAAATGTGTATCAAAAATCTCTAATAAAGAGAAAAAAATATATTGAGACTAAAAATCATACATTGATCCATACTTATACGGTAATTAAAATTTATGATTAATATTCTTATCAATGAAGTAACTGTCCTAATGATTTTATTTACTTCCCCCTATTAAAATATAAATCTTTTATAATTAAGCTCTTTGCATTAAGAAATGTTTTGTAATTAAAGACAGGAGATGATGATTAACTTTTTCTATTATAAAAGAGAGATGACTTAGCATTGTTATTTACAAGAGCCTTTCATTTATATTTCTTTTTTTATTTCTTCCAATTTGAAACGTAATCATCTCTTTCATAATTGTAAAATGAATAACCCCTACTAAATTAAAAATCTTAATTAGCAAAACTGGGAATCGAATGTAAGTCTACTCAGATAAAAAACATTTAATATTTAATCGATACACGCTTGATGTTTTAAATTGCTTTCAATTTTAGCTTGTTTATTTGCGTATTTTAAAATAAACTCATTTAGAATATATAAGCGTAATCTACAAATATAGAAAATATAGTGCAAATATTCGCATTTAAATATTTTTAAAGAAAAAAAAATGGAAGAAATTTTAAATATTTAATGAAACCAATACTTCCTGTCTGAAAGTAAAATAACATGGAGAAAATATTAGGATTATCAATCTTACTTAATTCAGAACATCAAGTTTACGTTTTAGTAAAATACATAAATTTACGTTAATTTTTACGTAGTTTACGACATAACATTACGCCTTATGGTCGCGAACTGGTAATATGGAGGGTCCAATGCTCGTTAAATTTATCGAGGATTAAATTCATCTCGTGATGTGGAAGTTTGAAGAGGATGGTACGAGCTCAGGTTTCATCCTATTTATTTGTTCGTGGTAAATTAAAATAAAATCAAATTGTCTATAAAACAGAAATTTTCAAAGAAAATTTAGCTGTAATATGAATAATATTTCAAACGGCTTGTAATTTCCAAATATTTTTCAATAAATTGTTTAATTTAAATGTTCACCCTTATTTAATCTATTATTTTTATAATGGTTAGTACTATTTAGCAACTAAATGTAAAAATTTAATATATATATGATTCTTAAACAGTGAAACTCATCGAATAAACCAGTTTATTTTTAATTTATGTGCATGGCATACTTAAAATTATTTTAAATTATTTTTTTTCATTAATTATCATGACAATGTAAATTAAAAATACATAACCTGAAATTCGGTTTAATTTTTTATTTTGCTTTTCTGTACGAATGTAACATTAAAACGTAAAATGCATATATTTCTGTAAATACACTGGCCTCCAAAAGTTAAAGTACAATACGTTTATCGAAGCTCACCATAAAAAAAAAAATGGTTGCCACAATAAAGTTTATAGTTTATATGAATGATAATAAAGAACGTCAAAAAGATTTATGAAACAAGTAATATAAAAAAAGTTTTAAGTCAATTCCTACATAAATCAACAAAGAAAAATTTTATTTTTTAACTACGTTTTATTAAATAGTTACAATATTATTAGAAATATATATATACATATGACAGAATCACAACATTAAATGGTCATTAATTTTTATTAATTATCATTAAAAGTATCAAAATTGTCATCTAAAACAATCTGTACATAAAATTTTTTAGTTAACTGAATGCTTTAAAATGTGAAAAAAAAACATTAATTTTTTCAAAAGTGAAATGGTCACTAGTCGCCAACGTGGTTTGTTTGAAATTTCTTTAAGCAAATAGTTTTAATCAATTAATTTTTATTAATTATAATTAAATGATCATGCACATAAAATTGCAATTGAGAGCTTTAAAATGTATTTTATTAACGATTGAAATTCCACCAAGATAAATAAATAAATAAACAAATAAATAAATAAATAGAGAGTGCTCGTTGATAGTAGGAATAGAAATATGATAGCGAGCACTTTTATTTTATAGAAAATAACATTTACATATGAGTGAGAGAATAATCTTCAAGTGTCAAACTTTCGTTATTTCGTGGGCAAGTTTTGTTTATTTTCAACTGTTGGCAGGTGCGTTAACAATAGTCAATGCAGTTTAACAATTTCTAGAGGAAGTCGTGTGCTCAATTCATCAAGATGTCGATCAGACGGATGGATAGAAATGGGGTTTCACAGGCTCATGCTGATAGACGACTCAATATGTCTTGTAGTGTGGTAAAACGAATGTGGGATCAATATCAGTTCGAAGATTCTGTGTATAAAAGACATGTTCTAGGCTGACCTCGAGCTACAACACCTACAAAATACCATTTTCTATTTCTTTCGGTTAAAAGACGAGCTCCGACCGAACTGCAGCTCATTGTAAACCATTTTGCAGCATCAGGGAGAAGAAATCCGCTACCACGGTGTGAAATTGCCTTCACAATGCAGGTTTCTATCAAAAGGCCAGTTGTGTGTGTCCAATGAACGACAGAGAAAGGCCCGCTTATTGTGGGCAAGGAAAACATTTCCTGGACCAGATATCAATGGGCTTCTGTACTCTTTTTAGACGCGTCCAGATTCACACTAACAAGTGATTAAGGGCGTTTGCTGATCTAGAGAGAACAATGCACTAGATATCATCAATCTAACACTGTTAAAATACACAGTTATAAGGGGGTTAAAGATGGTTTGGACAGGGATCTTACTCAATGGTCCCACTGACCCATATGTGTTTCTTGGAGAAATTCTGACTGGTGTGAATATCAGGATGAGATCCTTGATCCATGTGTCCGCCTGTATGTTGAAGCTATTGGTAACGATTTCATTCTGATGGATGATAATGCACGACCTCACTGAGTTGAAGTTGTTGAGGACAGTTTTGAGAGTCAAGTTTGGAACAAATAGAATGGTCAGCTCAATCTCTAGACTTGAAACTGCCAGAACATATTTGGGACTATCTTGAAAGCAATCCGGCTGCTTTAAGTTACTCCTTCAAGGTCGTTACATGAGCTGGAACAAGATTTACTCATGTCTGATCATCGAGAGATTCCCATTTAGGTAACTGCCATCTTAGTTGACACCATGCAAAGTCGATGCTACCAATACATTCAAGTTATGGGTGAACAATTTCATAATTAGGAGCCTTTTTTGCAATATTTATATGACATTTTACCACATAAAAATGCAATGTTCTGTTTTCTCCGAGAATGAACTTTTCTGCCAAGTGTACTCTTTTTCTTTTAACTCCTTTTTTCATTAAGCACATTTCTATGGTGCATTTAATAAATAACGCTTTAATGCATATTTCCTCCAAAATTTCTTGTTTCTACATTCATTCACTTGCAAATTAGACGCAAAAAAAAACCCTGTAGTACCTTAACTTTTAGAGGCCAGTGTAAATTATTTAAAGTTTACAAAATGTTTTAACTAAAAGTATATGAATGAATATATTTTACTTTTTTACTTATATTCTTAAGTATATACAGAAGTATTCTTAAAAAGTGCTTTTAACACAAATTACTTGGTTTACTGTATTAGTTACCATTAGAGCTTCAAAGGAATTAATTATTAAGCAATTCATCAATCTGTTAAATTAATTTCACCGTCATGTTACTTTTTAGTTTAGTTTTAACTAGGACGAGCAGAAAATTCATACAAGTGAAAGAGAGAAATATCGTAATAAAAATAAGAAGCAATGTACGTAGAAAGCGTTTCGCGTTTTTCAGTAAAAATAAGAGGATTTGATGTCAGTAATTTAATCTCGCGTTTATGAGAACCTCGTTCAGGCGTGACTGGAAAAATAATAGGAATTTTCAATTTTCACTACGAAAAAGTGTTTTCAAGTAAAAATGGTAGCTTTATACTACTTATCTCAACACTTCGGCAGATTTTCGATACTTATTTAAAATTGAAAAGAGTTTTCTTTTTAAGATATAAAAATGAGCAAAGTAAGACCAAAATGTATTTTACCGCGTCTGATATAATAGATTGCATTTATTTCAACACACATATGAAAAAAGCATTTTATTTTCTAACTTTAATGAAATATAAATAAAAAAAATCGTTACATATCGGAGATATTATTAAGGGTAACATAATTAATATTCATACCATACTCATAAGAAATACTTTAAGAAGATTGCCTAAAGAAACAATATCCATGATAAAAAAGTATAATTTTTCCAATAAAATATTGTTGCAAATTTGTGAGGGGGAAAAGCAGCTGACTACTCCAATTATTTGAATAACAGTTTATTATTGGGCAAGGACAAAAGGAAGACTACACGATGACAAATCGGCGTATGTACACAAATGAATATTATAACAGGTTATTTACAGTACTGTAATTCACACTCGACGCAAAAAAGCTATACAATGTTCCAGAAACGACTCTCTAAGAAGTTCCTTTAGCAGGCATTAAGACAAACAGCAACTCTCGCTTATCTCACTCAACGGACAAACATTATGATCTGGACAGAACTCTTTGTTTGAATTCAGCCGATTTTTGTTTCATAGGTTCTTAAAATAGCCTCATAAGCATTTCTAGGAGGGTTGGTCCTAGAGCCTTCTCGGTGATTCCTTGATGACATCGGAGTTTTCATTAAAATTATCCCCAAAATGGATTAAGTCGCCAATCATATCCCTGGTTTCGTCTTCTATAGGGTTGCCATAATCTTATATTTCAAATTTTCGTTTGGAAGCGAGCTTTGCCCGTAAAACTTAAGGGAAGTGCTGCTGAGAAAAATAACATACGTGGCGCGTTCCAATATAATAATTTCTGTAAATCTTAGAATGGAATATAAGGCCAGAAGTGTCTTATGACCCTGTATAATCATTCCAACCTGTATGACTATGAAGGCTGCGTAGTAATCAAATGAGTACATTTGTACATTTTCAAAACGTGGTAGGACCGTGCAAGTCTTCATACAACATTCCATTGAACAATTTTAAATTTAGGTAACAAAATTCATTGGAATATAATTTTTTACAAATATTATCCATGCACTGAGATTGGAAGACTTCTTCTTTATCGGAAAATTACGTTAAATCACTTTATTTTAATAAAGTTGTGTGACGTCTCTCGCGTTCTTCTTCTAACATAACTCCTAAGTTCTTTGACGGCCACGATTAATGGCAAAACTTTTCCAACCCAATACCAAGAAGAGAAACAGGACGAATATGCAAATAGGATATACTTTAAAAGGATAGAGGGTTTTGTGAGATAAGACGGCAAGCCTAGAGATAACTTAGTGTGGAACTGTTCGGAACAAGTGTTAGACGACCTACAACCCAGGAAGAAGGATACGCTCATCGTCATTAAAAATATTAATTATAAGAAAGATTAATAAGGCCTGAGTATTCTCACCTACAAATAGCATAATAGGAGTGTCTTCAACCAAGGAAGGAAGGTGACTCTATAAAAGGTAAAATTTCGTATAGGAAGTTAGATTAGACAGTTAATTAAATATAATTAAGATAAGTGATCTAGTTGTGCGATCTGACTTGAATATTCAGTTTAATTGGTGGCTTATTCTCACTTAAAGAAAGTTGTTATTTAGAATTAAGTAATTTAAGTTATTCTTAATAAAAGTTGTGTTAAGAATCACAAAATGTCTCATCTTTTAGATAATCCCACACCTCTAGCTTACGCGGATCCCGAAAGACATAGCTATCGCAGGATGGCTATGTCTCAATGGCGCCCGAACTATATTAATTCTGGGTTAGGTAATGCAGGTGGATTTAGCGTATTCCCTGAAATGTATTTTTCAGGGTCGGAGAACGTTAAAGAGTTCCTTGAAACAATAGATAATCAAATACAGTTGCTTGAAATCCCAAGTAATCTGTCATGCTTACTTGAAAAGTCACCCGGGAAGGGCTCAAGATTGGTACTCAATATTTGGATCGGTGCTAGTGCAAGATACAGCCACGGATTTCGCGCAGCTCAAGGCTGAATTAGCGAAAGCTTTTCCCGCAATCAAAAATAAGAAAGAATTGGAGGCTCAATTTTTCGCGTCACAGCAGGGCAGAAATCAGGAACCCACAGATTTTGTGTACGATTTATTAAAAATCGAGAAGAATTTAGAGCTAGGATGTCGCAGGCGGAATTGGTGGATCATATTTTAGTTCGACTCGAACCACAGATCCAGGACTACGTGGAAGTGCGCAATCCGCAGAACACGGTACAACTTTTGGAAGTCTTAGCTAAATTCGAAGAAAGGTATTCTTACAAAATAAAAAGGGGTTCACAGAATAGTGATAATGTAGAAAGACGAGGTCAAAACGCGCATAGGATGCCTAATTTTGATGCTACAGTCGGTCGAAAAAATAGCTGAGCACCGTGACCCTTTTAAAAAATGATTGAAAATGGAAAACGACCTTTTTTGAATTGAAAACCATCTCATTTGAACCATCTCATTTGAAATGGAAAACGACCTTTTTTGAAATTAAAACCATTTCATTTCAATTGAAAACCATTTCATTTCAATCGAAAACCGTCTCATTTGAAACAAAATCATTTCATTTGAATTAAAATCATTTCATTTGAATTGAAAACCGTCTCATTTGTAACCATCTCGTTTGAATCGAAAACCCTCTAGTTTGAATCGAAAACCCTCTAGTTTTCATGATTCATTTCATGAAACCATCTCATTGGAATCGAAAATCATCTCATTCGAATTGAAAATCATCTCATTTGAATCGAAAATCATCTCATTTTAAACATCT
>BMAV01014580.1:201494-243731 GCA_019973955.1 Trichonephila inaurata madagascariensis | reverse complement strand
ATTTTACGTTTACAATGCGTTTTAAATATTTGAAATAAGGAAATATTTTTGTGTCAGATATGGAAGAAAAAAAAAATTAGAACACAATTTATACGTAAACTTTTCCTGTCATTCGTCCGTTTTTCTTTTAAAAAGTTATATATCTTCTGAGATGGTTATTTTTTTTTATTGTTGTTAGAATTGTAAAGTTACGCTGATAGCTATTGAAGCAAAAATGTTACAGAAGTTACTTTTCAAATGAATTTTCTGATGGCACAATTTTAACTGATAACAGTTTAGCTCTTTAATATATATTTTTGTTAAATACTGATATATTTCAAAGATTTTTGTGGGGTTATTCTTCCGTTTTATTTCCTTTATTCATTTCCATGAAATGATAATAAGAATTCCTGCTACTTAGCGTTCTAAAAGTTCATTAAAAAGTACACTTGACCGAGGCTCAAAATTACGAGGTCCGTCGCCAATAGCCCTCGTGTAGATTTATAGAGCGACGTTAATATAACTCTCATTCACTCATTCCATACCTATAACATGCCAAAAGGAGGATTTAGAGCCCTGATAGATTTAACTTGTAGCAATCTTTTAACAGGTCTATCCATGAAGCTTCTACTAATCAACTTGGGTAAAAAATTATTCTTTTTAACTGTAAGTTCTGTTGAAAACTTTCTTCGGCAAAGAAGATGAGATTTAGGTAAATGAGTACTTCTATTTAAACGTTGGCATTATTGTACTTGATGACGGTCGATGATTGATAGTTGACGATTAAAAGTTGATAAAATTGTGAACAAGAGTACGAACGGTGGTCGTATAGTTAAGTAAAATATTTAAAAAGAATTCAAACTTATAGGAGACAAGAGCACTCCGGGACTCAGTTAAGTAATTTTAATTATATGTTAGTTGCATTAAGCCTATGCGATTGCTTCTCCGGGTTAATTATTGAGTACATTCTCTACCTTTAATTGTATTGGTTGATTAAATGAAGATAGTGATAAAATTGTGTTTAAAAGTTTCTATGACCTTTGCTGGAACCTCCAAACACACCAACAACCCACGGGTTGTTACAACCTTGATATTTGATTGTGTTTTTATAGAATTAGGATTTGAACACGCGGCTTAACTGAAACATTACCTACCACGAACTTACAATATGGTTTCTCAATATGGTCTTCTCAATTCTTAAAGTCTTAAGAGATTCTCCTTGCTATTTATGTATGATAATATTTAAGATCCTCATTTTTCACATTCACCAAAGAGCATTTTTAACCTTCCAGGTTTCTTGGTTGTTGAGAAGAGTCTGAGCAACGTGACCAAGTCCTCTGGAGAGACAGTGCGAATGAAGTGTGAAGTGAAAGGTCGTCCTATTCCCAAGATCCGATGGTACAAGAACGAGGCTCCCTTAGAACCAGAAAGGGGCAAAGTGGACGTTCGAAAATACAATTCCGGCTACGGGAAAATTGGCTCTCGACTGAGAATCCTGCACGTCGATATTCACGATACTGGATATTACAAGTGCGAAGCCACTAATGATAAACACAGCGTTGAAACCACTGGAATACTCATGGTTAAAGCAGGTAAGTTGCTTTAAAATCTATATATTAAAAGCGATTGTTAGAACATTCCCGGTTCGCTAGGAAAATTAAGCCATAATCTCTCTATATATTAAAAAGCTTTTCATGATGCTGTAGCAAATTTATTACGTACCGTTGCAACAATGCCAATTTCAAGATAACTTGCCAAATGGGCTCAATTCATGTGACTATGACGTCACATAATAGTGAAGCCGCATGATTCTAGCCAATCAATTCAAAAACTCATGCGACGTCATAGTCACACGATAAAAACTATCTAGTGTTTCTAGTTAATCAGTTCACGCGCTCCGGGGTTGCCAAGTTTTGCTCTTTGCAGAAACTTTCTCTTAAAAATTACATATGTATACAAAATGCAATTTATTTAAAAGTGTAAACATAAAATATAATTTTTTTTAATTAAAAAAATCTTTTTGAAGAAATTTTTTTCCCTAACAATTTAAACATCTTTACCCGAATATGAAAAATGAAATTTTATCTGGGTTTTACAAATAGAACAACAAGTACAATTAGTTTAATGTTTGTTTTGAATTCAATGGAAAACACGTGTTTGTTTTTATCGTGTAACTTCATGAATTGAGCCCATTGGCAACATCAACTTCGCATTTGTCATACGCTTTGAATTGGCAACCTTGTGCTTCAATTCATATATTGTCGTCATTACGATAGTAGATTCTTGCAAGCTTTCGCAGAAAAATATCGCAAAGACTGCCTAGACTGGAATCGTTGCGACAGAAGAAAGGTGTTGTATCATACTAAGACTTATTAACAATCAATGGAACTATATACTCATCTTTCCAGGAAGCTGTAAGAGCTGCAGTTTTATCAAAATCTGAGGACTTTATCAATAAAGTGTTGGACGATGAAGCTACAGGTATAAACTTAACTGAAGAGGGGCGCCAAGAATGAATTTTGTGAAAAAAGAACAAATAAATAGAACTACATAATTTACAATTTGTGGAATGAGTATGAATATAGTTGTGTAATTCCTACAATGGGGATTAGTCAGCCGTTAGACTGACAGGTGGAACTCCCTCCCCCTAGTTTTATTAAAACAAAAGTATAAAAATATTAATAAAAATATCTTTTATGAAGAATAAATTTGGTGGTTCGAACATATGACTTTCTTTTATCAATTTATGAATGTTTGAATCTTTTTCTCGCTATTGTATACCAAAATCTTCTTATCTTATCATACTGTCCCTTCAGGGCCTTGCCATCTTTAATTTAGTATGGAATTTATGGTCCCTTGGTATCTCAGTGACCTTTCTATTTTCCTATAGGCTTACTGATTTGGTAAACACGAGAGACATACTCTTGGGATACCTTAGCAATATATTCCTTTTTTTGACTCTCCTCCGTCACAGCCAATACTGAACTTCTTTCTTTCCTCCTAGGTCTAGATCACAAATATGCAGTTTAAATATGAAATTTTCTTACTAACTCTTTATCCAGAACTGGATGGGTTTTTTTGAGCACTTGAGTCTGTAGATTCTTAAGGCACACAGTAAAACAAGTATTTATGGATTAAATTTTGTTAATTTAATAAAGTAGATATAATCATTTACATTTTACATAATTTATTACACATGTCTATATATATATATATATATAGTTGTTTGTAAGAAGGACCTCGCTTCACTCCAACACCGTTCAACCGATGATTATTAAAATTGGCATGTATATGTATTTTTTGTTGAGAAGGTTTTTGTGCTGTCTTCTTTGTTGCTGCTCCCCACGAGGTAGCGCTACAGCATATCATTTTCCGCACCGTCCAATCAATCGTCAAGTTGTCAACGTGGTCGCCAAAAGAAATGCCAACTTGGCTCTATCGCAAAGTTGTCGGTATGTTTCCATTAAATCGTCATTATAATGTAAGGAACGGCGTTGATTGTGAATATTACAATTTAAACATAAAATAAATACAACAGAAAGTAATATTATCGTATTACACATCCAGATATAAATTATTTACACTATTTTAAGCGCTCATTACACAATATTTGTAACAATGTGTTATTTTTGCTGAGCAGAGATCAGCTTAGGAAGGTGTTTTCAAAAATCGACCCACAAAAAAGTTACGGGTGTTATAAATTTAAAAAAAAATTCTTTTTATCAGCTATTAGATCTACAGACTTAAAATTTAACAAATATGGTTTTTTGTACTGTTGAGATTTACAAAAAGCCTTTTCTTTGTTTAATTTGAAATTCATGTAAGATTAACTCATTAAAAACTTCTTTATCCTTCAATCTGTATTGTTTAATTTTTCATTCACCCGTGCTAAGAACGGGTATGTACCAGCTAGTATAATTATAAAGGAGCCACTTCTTTAATCCATGTTCATCTCTCAAATAAACAAAATCAGTTGCATTTAATTAGTTATGTGTGTGTGTGTATTAGGGATATTTTATTTTATTTTAAATTAAATATTGCTTCAATGAGGCTGAATTGATATAAGCGTATACTCTGCATTTATATGAAGAACGGTATTGTTAAATTTTAATAATTGATAAAAATAATTGAAATAGTAACTTGTTTTTTTTTTGTTGTTATTATTACAAATTCGCTACGTAGTCTCACAATCCCAAGTTATTAACTTCTTCCAGCTTTTGTTGATCTGTGAAAAGCCATCATTGTAGAATGCAGCATATCACGTTGAAAAACATTGTTAGACTCCTTGAATGACATTTATGTTTTCAAATGCTTGTACAAACAAAACACAGAAAAATCTGAATTCTAGATGAAAAGAGAAATAAATATGTGAGAAAAATATAATTTTTAATTTAAATTAAATTTTATTTCGTAAATGACGTTATTGATGTCTTCAAAGATTGACTTAATTTGTTGCATTCACGAGAGAAAAGATCCAAAAGCAACAATTACAGGTTCCTTACCTAAAATAAAAAACATGAACCTCCGTAGAAGTTTGCATGCGTCACTTAGATTCCCTGCTTTTTTATAATAGCTCATAAATACACTTTTCTTATCTTGTGAATAAATTGATATTTTCCATTTTAATACACTAACTGAAGTTCCCGTTCTTCGCTGGGGTTAAATCTTAAAAATACAAAAAAAATTATTCTTGATATATTAGCTGAATTATAAGGAGTGTAAAACCTGGCACAAAACAATGTACAGCAAAACATAAAATAATATCTTAATGAGCTCACTTATTATTTATCCATAACGCCCCTTGGGGGTCAATTTTCGCAAACCTCCTTTGGTAACCGATCTCTACTCCATGAAATTAATGTGCCTACAAAATTTGAAATTTGTAGGTGTAATACTTCAAAAACGGTGATACAGGGTGGAGCATGGGAACTTCTTGTTTTAAAAATGCACTAAAATACACACTACATGTTTCATTTGACTTTATTGTTATTTTCAGCCTACCACACAACATTGGAATTTTGAATTTATACAGTTTTAATCGCAATGTCTGTTTAATATCGCCCTCCGTTATACAATAAACTGATGCAGTCGATTTTGAAAATTTTGAGTCACCTTTTCAAGTCTATTGACCGGGATATTGTCAATTTTGGGTTTGATGTTATTCCATAGGTCTTTCAAGGTCTTGAGGTGATCTTTGTAAACAAGGGACTTGATATAAGTCCACAGGAAGTAATAAGGAGGGGATAAATCAGATGAGCCAGTGGGCCAGTTTTCGTGTCCTCTAAGGAAGTTCAGTCATTCGAGAAAGGCAGCTCTTGAAACACCCATGCAAACTCTGGAGGTGTGGGCTGTGGCTCCATCTTGCTGTAACCACACGTTGTCAAGATCCTTTTCTTGGAGAACGGGTAAGAAGAATTGTTGAGTCAACGTCACATACCGGCCTGAATTGACACACGAACTCGTTCCACATTTTTCCGGTGTTCTAACGGTCTTTGGAGGTTTTTTCTTTTGTTTGGGGACATTAACCGCGTTGCTCGGAAGTTATCCATCCATATTAAACACATTGCTAATCAGGAACACGACTTCGTGGAGGAATATCGAAGTGACGACGAAAGACACGTTGACTGCAATCACCGACCGACCGCCAGAGAAATACGCCTCCACGGCAAATGTGCGCTGATGCCTCGACCACAACATGTGTGAAACGGGTCGAAAAAAAAATATCCCACTCCACTCTTCACCAAACCTCACTCCACGCACCTCTCCTCCTTACGAACATCACTACAACATGTTCAAAACACAGAGTTCCCGCACCAAACCCTGTATATGTATTTATGTATAGCGCCTCTTGAGAAGGGGGTTAATTTTTGCAAAACCCATTTTGCAGTGGATCTCTATTATATGGAAGAAACGAGCTTACAAAATCTAAAGTCTGTAGGTCTAATAGAGTTCAAAAACAGGTATATTTATCTATAACGTGCCTTAAGCTCTGGCAATGCCTCTTGGGGGTCGATTCAGGTAAAAACGGAAGCTTTCTTCATGATGATGAATAGAGTACTACCAACCATACAACTTCCTTTATCGTACGGGACTCGTTTCTGGGTTTTAGCGGCACACACACATTTTACACTTTTTTTTATTATATACAGGGTAAGTAAAAATGTGTATATGTGACGGACCCGATTTTAAAAAAATATATATATATCATATTATCGAAACTACTGCATTCATGTATCACAATAAGTGATATATGAATGTAAAAAAAAAAGAAATATATCAAATTCTATTTCTGTTACAAATTTTCGATATGTGACCCACTTGTGTTATACGGCATACGTCCAATCTGTAATCCAATTCTTTCCATACATTGTGTAGCATTATTCTATCAATGGTTCGTAATGCTACACAAATGCTTACTTTTTTGTCGTCCTCTTTTATTTTTTGTGTCAATTTCAGATGATACCTCTTGAAATCTAATTTTTTTCGTAAAATTTTCCTTGCTGTTTTCTGGGTCATTCCAAATTTACAAGCGGCAACTCTCGTAGACTTCCGTGGACTTAGAACCAAACTCTCCATCGCCCGCTCCTTTGATTCTTCCAAAACATTTGACCGGCCGCTGCTTTTCTTTTTACGCATATAATCCGTTTTCTTAAATTGATAATACCATCGCAGAATGCTGTTGTTGGTTGTTGCTTCTTTTTTTTTCCGTAGCGATTTCTTAATAAATATTGCCCCGAAATAACGGAAAAAACTCGTGCATACTCCAATGCGCAAGAACTCTTCTCTGTCATTGTCGCCGTGTTTGGATTTCAATCACAGCGATCTTGAATGTGCTTTAGATCAGAGGTGTCCAACCCAAAGGACCTTGCGGGACACTTCGAAAAAACATTATAATCTCGCGGGCCACACATAAAAATATGTACCTTTATATCAGATTTGGAAACAAAAAAACATTTATTGGAGTGAAAATTTAAAACAGAATGAATTATTGTTATTGTTTTCATTATTTTTCATGTATACAGACATAGATAATATAATAATGCAATGATCAAATAATGTTTAAAATATTACAGTTGTCATTTTCTTGAAAATTGCGGTGTGTTCCTATTGAATTGATCTTTCGTTACTCATTGTTAAAATTTGATTGTGCTGCCATTCGCAAACGATTAAGTATACATTTCCCTTTATCTTAACTGTCCTGAATATTTTTTTAAACTTTAAAAAATATCTCTGACTAACTTTTGCTTTTTTTGGGCACTCCAAACAGAAAAGGAGGAGGAGAAATGAAAGTCGCACACACAGAGAATCATGTACCATCCATAGTAAAGGATATGCATCATGCACAATTCGAAATTTATTAAAAAAGTAATTTACTATAGTAAAATCAAATGTAACTATTTGATAAAATATAAATCTATTTTAATCTAAAGGACATTTCTATTATCAAAAAGGATTTATTTTAAAACAAGAACAGGTAATAGGCAAATACATTGTATATGTGTATATATATATATATATATATATATATTTCCCCTCAAAAATAAATTTCAAAATGAAAAAAACTGTAAATATCTGATATTTAAAATTTTTTTAGAGTCGATGGGCCGCAATTTACGTATTGGTGGGCCATAAGCGGCCTGCGGGCCTCTTGTTGTACACCCCTGCTGTAGGTCTCATAGGTGGGGAAAAAACTTGGTATGTTTCTCTTTACAATCTTGTATCACCTATTGTAATATATGCAGTAGTTACGGAAATATGATTTCTTAAAATTGCGTCCATCACTTGTGCTCATCCTGTATATTGATTACACATTGCTACGTAAGAATATTTTTTTATGAAAACTTTAGCTTATCAATACTATTCTTTGAAACAATTTTCAACTAATTATCAAAATTTCATATTATAGTAAATTCCGCACAAGTGTTTCTTATTTTTTTCTGTAACAATTCCTTGAAGCTATATGTATATAGAATCAATCTCATGCTTCGTCGAACTGAAGAGTAAGTATAAAAAAACGTACCGTACTTCCTTATCATTACCAAACACCAAAAATGCTTTAAGAACTGAATTATAAAGAAGGAAAAGTTTCAAAATTCTCCTTAATGAGGGGAGAATGCGCAAAAGTCAACATGGGGGCTTTCTTTTTTTTACTCAAACGAATTTTACTCGAAATTTTTACTTAATGATCAACAAAATTCCTCGCGTAAATGCTCTTAAATGGCGAATAACTTCTCCTTTTAAGGAATTTTTTTCCCAACCATTTTCTGAGTTTCAATGTTAGATAACGAACCAGTTAAGCTGAAGCGGAAATCGTATTTGCATAACGTCCGCTAGAGCGAATATTTCTCTTCCACCCCCCTCTAAAAAACGACGAGGTTATAAAAGGAACAAAAAAGTGCCCACTAGGGCTTGGAACCCTCATTTTTCCTCTACTGCCTGAGGCATAGATGCCTTATTAGATGCATTTTGCCTCCTTCCGTCTGCATTATGCAAACAGGGACAGAAGATCGCTTTCGCTTTTATAGACAGGATCAAAATTCCACGTCTTTTCTTAATAGCGACATTCGATTCTTGGTTTAAATAACCAAATATTTCTACGTAGAGACCTATGAATTTTGCATCTTCGCTCAAATTTCACCCAGAAGTATATTACCCATGCCAAACTTGAGAGAAAGATAGAGAAAAAACATTCTTTTTCTCGTTCCATTTTTTCTAATTCCACTTCAATACATTTTAGATATGTGTATTTTTGAAGCATTGCCAAATGCGATGATATAAACTCCCGAACAATATTTTGTGTTTCTTTTGTTGTATTTATTTATTTATTTTTTGTGGATTTTTTTAAGCTGGGAAAAACTGCGTTCTCTTTATTTCTGAAATATGTGCGCTGTTATTTTATTGTAAATGTTTTTCTTTTTTTTTCTTTTCCTATTTCTTTTTTTTATAACAATGAGGCGGAGATGTTTGTTTGCATTGCGAAAAAAGGGGCACAAATCATAGTATGTAAACTGAATCGTACGGGGCTGATGTCGAGGTAGTTTTTCCGGGGCGTTTTATTTGCTTTATGGAAACGATGGCGGGCATGTTTTTGGTAATCGAATGGCCAAAGAAAAAAAAATAACTCAGCAAATAAATCCGTTTTGGCTGCAGCAAAAAGAGTACGTTTTCTTACGTGTATGCGACATGGATGACTTTTTAAAGAAAGGACTTTTGATCGCGATATTTTTCTTCGAAAATTATAACTTAAAAAGTTTTCTTTCTTGAACTCTCTTGGAAATTGTTGAGTTATAAAGATTCGACTTTGAGCTTTTATAGCCGAGGAATTTATTTATTAGCGAGAAACATGTTTTAACCGAGATCAGTGCACAATTTCTTCTGAGGGTGATTTTTTTTAAATAGTTTTCTCTTCTGTCGCGTTGTTGCTCAAGTTTTAAAACTATCTTTTTTTTGTCATATTATAAAATATCTAGCGATACTGTTATTTCATTGAAATTAAAGTTAAGGAAAAACATGCTTTGTTTAACTTATTAAATTGATTCAATAACTTTATTATCTATGAATAGAAATCAAATTGACGATGGGACGTCAGAAGAAAATTGTACAATTCTATAAAATGGTCGTCTATAAGATCGTCTATTTTATCTCATTTTTCTCTCAAATCAATTTTTAAACTTTGGCTCTAAAAGGAAGAGTTGTTCTAACCAATTTTTTATTACGACCAATATTTGGTATTTTGTTTTGAATACTTTATATTTAAGGTATCCAACTACGTTCGGAACCGTGATTTTGCAAAAGCGTATAAATGGATAATATTTATGATATTTAGTGTCACTTATATTAGAAAATGTATTTAAAATTGTTTTAAGAATAGTATTACAATAAAAAATCTATTTAAGTACAATATTTTGACAAAAAATGAACATAAAATGACCAATTTTCAAAATATTCTTCTTTTGTGAAAAATGCTTCTATTATAATAATATTTTTCCTGAATATAGCTCAGACCTCTGTACAGAGGCTCAACTAGAATTTTTGAAATATATAACTTAGAAGTGCGAGAAATTTTAAGAAAAAAACGCCGATAATTTTTTTAAAAGGCTGTAACTGAAAATAATGTGAATTTTTCAAAAAAAAAAAAATAGTTCAGACTCTCTAGACAAGTCTTTACTTTATGTAAGCAAAATATTATTATTTTAGAAGCATTTTTTATAAAAGGAGAACTTCTTAAGAAAAGGTTATTCTAAGTTCATTTTTTGCCAAAATATTGTATTTAAATAATTTTTTTTTGTCAAAATGTCCTTAAAACAATTTTATACATGTATTCTAATCTAAGTGACACTAAATATCATGAAATTTATCCATTTATGTGCTGTTTTAAAATCATGGTTCCGAACGTAGTTGGATACCTTAAATATCATTATATATGGTGTTATTGTCAGTCGCCCATCCTGTATAGTGGCTAGTGACTGTTGGGCATGGATTAGAATCCCGGGGAAGGCATGGAAGTTGCAAATGTATATTGCTTTTGTGGCATGGGGGTACTCTAAACAGCCGTCGAATCGCAAGTCCTCTCGTGAGGTTGGAGGGAGGGGAAAAAAGATGGGAGGCCCTTGATCACCTCCAGAATGCACTCCCTTAAAATTGGGTTTGAACCGAGCCAAATCGTACAGTCACTTTTATGGTGCTCAAAGCTACGTCTATCCCTTTGCCGCGATGAAAGTCGTGGGCCTCGATTTGATATCGTCAGGCAGGGGGCATTCACTACATATATAATGTCTTGATTTTTTTATTATTATTATTAATTTTGTACTTCTTAAAGCTGTCTTCATATAATGTTGAATAATAAGAGGTAAAATCGTTACATTTTTGTTCAGTTAGAAAAATTAAAACACCAGTACCAGAATTAATGTTTTATTCTGGCTTTATTATCCTGTATCCTATTTGTTAGTGCTGATTAATTTTTTGGGGTATAAAAGGCGTTTCATAATTCGTCTCGTGTAGCATAATGGTAAATGAGCTTTTCTTTTACATTTAAAGGTGAAGAATTATGTATTTATTTATGGATTTATTTCTGTTTGTGATTTATATAAAGCAGTGCTATAAAAAATGCACGAATTACAACGTTACTAATTTTCATTAAAATTCAGACATTTTTTGAAAAAGTGTTCCGTGCTTAGTTCAAATTGTATTATATTGGGCGAAAATAGTCTTAGTCAATGAATTTTTAGTTCTTGCTTTTTGTAATTATAAGTTATTTTGATTATCGGTTCAGAGAATACATGAATAATTACTCCTGAAAAATACTGGTTTTTATTTGTTTTTCTTAATGTTTACTATGCAAGATAATTGCAAATCCCTCGAGTAGCTGAATAGTGCGACGTTAATATTCACTTACTCACTCAAGATAATTGTTATTTTGTTCTGCAGTGGCCTCTGATAAAGGTTTCTACAGCTATTTTACAGTGTCCAATGAAGATTATTAATAAAGTTAGGATTATGGGATAATTCCAAAATGCATAGCAAATGTTTTTAAATTAAAGCTTCTAATTATCAGAAATAAAAAGGTACTTAAAAGCACGTATAGTGTGATACATAAAAATATTACGCAGAAATTATACATCGAAACTTCTCAAACCACATAAGAAATCTGAAATAAAAAAACACACGCAAGTTATTTTGTCCTAATTTGTTTTATCGTATTTTGAAAAACAAAGCATTCAAATTGTGTTAATGTTGTTATCCAAATTACAAATAAGCGTATATTAAATTATAATAATTCCATTGACTCAGATATTTACTCTGCAGTTTCTTTTTAAAATTTGTATGTTTGAAAAACATATTCATCTATTTTTTTTTTCTCTCTCTCTGTCTCTCACACATAATTTATTTCATTAAAATAATTGTACTTTAATATTATTTAATAAATATAAGTGACAGAGAAATTATTAAAAAGTGTATTCAAAATCTCAAACTATGTAATTGAAATGAATTAAATGCACTGAACTGTTGAAAAATTAGCAAATTTTATGTTTTTTTCCCCTATTTCACACCCACATCTTATTAAAAAGTACGTATCTTCGAAAAACAGAAATAATTACTCGTTCTAAATTTAAATTCATTCCAGAAAGAGGTAGACAGGAAGTAAAATGCGTCTGTACAAGGAACCCGAGATGGTTACATCTGTACCTGAGGGTGTTTGGACAGTCTGCGTGGGTGGCAGTTGTCCAGAAAAGTTGAGATGTTCTTAAGAAACATTAATAGTTGATAGTGTCAAACTTATTCAATAGATATAGCAAAAAAGCCGTGAAAAATTTTTTCTTCTGATATTTACTTCTTTTGTGGCTTGATGATTATCAGTCGATGCAAAATGTTTGACTTGGTCTTAGCGAATTTTCAATAGGTAGGCAAAAATGTCAACAATTACATGGTCTATTTATATTCGATTATTATATTTCTAAATATTTTAACACTCTTTATGGAATAGAATATGCCTCTCGTTCGTAATGGTTTATATGGTTTTATATGTGATATTACCAAATTCTTAAACGAGTTTTTTGAATTTTGGAACATTTGTTACTTGAAATATAACGAATGTTAGAGGTTCTACAACCACACGCGGCAAATGAAATTTTTATTTGTATATACTTTAAAAAAAATATATTCAATATTTCAAACTAATCATTCAACTTTTGCTATATTAAAAAAAATTAATCAAAAATTTGAAACTCAACAAAAAAAAATTGACCTAAACAATAACCGATGTAAAGAAATTATTTTACTAGTAGCTCTACGGAAAGAACATTAGAGCCCCTCTGCACTGACAGGTTTTGGTCCCCTAGCCGGATCTTGTAAAGAACTGTAAAACCATAATCTTTAAGTCTCCTAAAGTCCTGGAACCCCCGTGATACGGGGTTTTCCGGGGGTATACGTTACGCCACTGTATTTTACGAATATGTTTGTTTGCCGAGCATTTTTAATTGTTTACTACTTGACTCTACGGAACGTTTAATGTAGACTATACACTCCGTAGTTTCGAAGAGTCAAAGGAAATTGATGAATTCTAGTATCTATTAGTAACTGTGATATAAACAGAGATTAAGAATAAACGGGAAAGTTAAATATAGTGGTTAAGATCGCGCTTATTGGGTAATACATATTGTGTGTTTTCTCCCCTCAGATCCGCTAAGTTATAATACAAATATTATCATTGTTAATGTTTAAGTTAAGATCTTAATAAAGACATTTTAAGATCATGGCAACGCCTGGTTCTTCATTCACTCCCACACCTCTAAATCACGAAGATAACTTAGAAGTAAGGTATCACCCACGGGCGAATATTTCACACTCTTAATTTTCTACCATGAGTGAAGTGAGGAGGACGGTTTTTGAGTTGGCAAAGCACTTTCCAATCTCCCACGTGACCCCACGTGAATCTTTGAATCTTTTGGATTTAATGTACATCATGTGAGTTATACGACGGAGCTTTAATTATATTAGGTCTTGTACTAAACTCCCATGAAGCCACGAACTTGACTACTCAACTACCTTGGTCACCTACACCACTGCGTGGAATTTGTCACATAACATGTGTAACGTTAATCATCCTCTTTCTTGATGGGTTTTTTCCCCCGGAATTAGGATAATTTAATCGTATACCCATTAGTTTCGAGTCTATTATTTTTCTAATAAGGCTATCATGCCAATTTCGCCATAATTTCATATCAGCTTAATTCTACTTCCCTTTTTCTTATTTGAGTTTATTGGTTGCTAGTACATGCAGGATGTCTACAAATTAGTTGGGCAAAAAGAATGATTTATTACATGTAGTACATTGAAAAAAAATTAAAGTACACATTGTTGTAAGGTATAAAAAGAGTCCAAGTTTTTACAAATATGTCAAATGTTCGACGTGGCTTTCTTTCTTTGCTCTGCAAATATCCCATAGATAAATCAGTTCTTGCTACAGATTTGTTAGCATATTTCAGTAGATCAAATTAATTGCAATGCAGATTGTTGATTTTAGTTCAGGAATGGATACAGAAAGTGGTGGAGAGTACACTGGATCCTTTACAAAACCTTATACATGGAAATCAAGTGGGTTTTAAAGGATTTCCATGTAAATTCGCTGATGATTGTGTTTGCCATTAAGAAACACTTCCACGACCAATCCATACTAGAACCTCAGTATTGGTGTAAGATGTTATGTAGTTGTGGTAGTGACAAGGCATGTCATCATGTTATAAAATGTAACCTCCTGGTACTTTTTTCTTTGATGATTGGGATAAAGAAAATCTGTAGCAAGGCCGGGTAAATACCATGAAACAATACTATCTCTTTTCAAGGCTTTCTTCTGTTGTTGTTGTTGCTCATCTCCATGTCTAGCCAAGCTAGACCAAGTCCATGATTTCACTCACTCAAAAAGTCCAACATCATTAGAGGGTCTTCATAAAAATCTTGGACGAAAAAGTGCAGCTTCTGTTATCAGCAAAGACCGGAGCACCAAGAGGTAAAACGCTCCTTCACTTGCAGTTCTTAGCATGGAAAATGGAATGGTCTTCACGCCAAGGGTGGCCCAGGAACACCTCCTCTCCACGTTAAGGCAAACTGCAGGGCTTGAGAGGGAGGCTTTTTTCTTGTATTCTCGAACAAAATTTCATCGTACTTGAGCTACAGAAGGATTTTTATGAAACAAGACCAGCATTCCGCTTTTTCAGCCCATTTGTACGTCTTCTTTATTGTAATGCCGAACAAAGAGTAATTACCACTCAGTAAATGTCTCAGCCTCAGTTATGACACCTAACACCATCCATGAATAAACTTGGGATTTATTCCAACTAGCTTGACTTGAAATGGGTTAATTTCATTTAATATTTCGGAACTTCTTAACTTTCGAAATGGTCCAACTAATTTGTAGATACCCTATACTAAATCTGAGGTTCATTTAAATTCTCTATATGACGCCAACATGATTTTCAAATTATTCAATTAGGTATTCTTAATTTACTCAAGCACACACATAATTTCTAATAGAAATTAAAAAGCTTCATGCTTTGTTTTAATTGTATAAATTAGTTACTTCAGAATAACTAAGCAATTACTTCAATTGACGTTAATTTAATGGTCTGATTATGCTTAGACATTTAGTTGACAAAACTTCAATTACCTTATTAAACATTGTTGCTCAAGAAAGTGCAATTTAATCTTCATCATCTACAACATAATCGATTTTTAGGAGCTAATTAAGACATAATTAAGTTGTCTCTAATGATGTCAGTTTCTATCCGCGGAATTTCAATGTAGACATTTGACTTTGCATTAAATTAATTTAGGTGAGATTTCTCCAGGTATGAGTATTTTAAACAAATATTCAGCATCTCGGAATATTTATTGTCTTAAGATATCGTAATTCCTATTGTTGTTCAGATATTAAAATTAAATCCGGTAGATTCGAATACTACAATTTTCAGATTCATCGCATATAAGTCTCCAATCGCTTTTAGATGATTTGTTTAAAAAAAACAGGTAATATATAAAGAAAAAGTCCTTTTTAAAGCCAATTCCTACTTAGGTCTACAAAGAAACATTTTATTTTAGTTACTTTTTACTAAATAATTACAATTAATATAAATATGTATATACATATGATGTAATCACAATATTAAGCGGCAAAACATCTTTTAAATTAACATTAAAAACTTTTTAGCCACATTAAATTTATAATTACATTTTTTAATAAAAATTTAATATAATAGGTTAGAATATATCTTAAAACCAGTGTAAAAAGAATGCTGACGTCTAACTAGCATTTGGTTATTCAGGTTAAGTTAAATCTTCATCTCAAATTTAATAAAAGCTGTTTTATCCAATGGTGCTGCCATCTAAAGGAATAATATCGACTGAAATATATCTCTTAAACTATTATTTTTTAATTGAATTTAATGAATGAATTATAATATTTAAAAAACTGTATCAACATCAAGTGTCATCCACTATAAGTTTAATAAAAAATGTATTTGAACTTGAGTGAATGAATAAAAAGTATTGTATAAAGGATTGAAAATTTAAACACGATATATATTTTTAAAAAAATATAGGGAGAGTGTGAACTAATAGTATATATAGGAATTGATTAACGGAATAGAAAGAAAAGAAATCAAATTGATTTATTTAAATAATAAATCAAAGAGATAAAGACAAATTCAAGCTAAGACAAATGTTAATGTTTAAGACAAATTGAAAAAAAACAAAAAACAATCGATATGAGAGGGCCACCATGAAAGTGAAGAACGATTGCCAACTCGGCCATCATGCACGCATGCTCGCCAGTTATTTCCTTTTTTTTTTTTTGTTTCACTGTGAGCATGTGAGCCAAGTTTTGTTGTAACCTGTTTTGTGTCGTCTTTGTTCTGTAACCTGTCAAAACGGCTGCGCCCATGAAAAATCCCGCCAAATGTAAATTGAGCAGTGTCATTCAATTTTTGAATGCACAAAATATTTGGTATATAAAAACTCTTCAACGACATAGATGCTCTATCCAAAACAAGAGATGTGTAACATTATTTTGAAATAAATTTTGGTTTATGGCAACGCGCGGCCTCAGCATCAGGAGGAACACAGCGATAACTTCGATATATCAAGTGAAAATTTTTTGGATATTCTCTTTACAGCCCTGACTTCGCACCAGAGAATTTTTAGCTATTCTCAAAACTAAAGGGATATTTTAATGAAAAGCATTTCGCAAATGATGAGTGAGTGAACATTAACGTCACACTGCTCAGCTACATGGGGCTTTTGGTGATGGACCTCGTAATTTTGGACCATGGTCAAGTGATGGGGACGACATCTAAGCTGGAACCCCTCTACTAACTACCACACCACACCAACAGCAGGACGTTTGAAATCTCGAAAGATTTAACGTGCATCGCTCCCCTACACTGCGGGTCTTTAGTGGTACTGGGCTCGAACTCATGACAAGCAAGCCACGATCCGTTACCTTCACCACTAGGCTACCGAAGCCTCGCAAATGGTGAAGACCTGAAACAAAAAGTGGCATCCTGGCACAGATTTTTGGCGGTTAAAAATTCGTCGGAATTTAAAAATTGCTCCGCCGTTACGAAAAGTATCTTGGCAACTGCATTGTTTACTTTAAAAAATAAAGTAAGATGCCGTCTTCATCACTCAAACAAGGTAAAAAAACTTACGAGTTCCGCCACCAGTAGCCCTCTTACAGCTTCATAGTGCTACGTAATAACTCTCACTCACTCACCCATTCCTACCTAATGTTGCTTGTGCAAGATAATGAAGTCAACACTTTTTAAATGGAATCAAGTCTTCTAATTTTTACGTGAGCATGTTGAATTAGGTAATATTTTTTTTGAATCAGTCGTGGATTCGAGTCTTGATGGTACTTAACATCCATTGTATTGATCAGGTGAGGTCAACATGTCGACCGAAAGCCAATTTTGACTGCAGGATAAAAAAGCACTGCATAACCGAATGATAAAAAACCTTTTTGGCAACTCTAGGACAACAAGTCCGTCACGATGCATTTAAATATGGAAAGTTGATCTACTGTACAAAAAGTTTGACCATCCTTGGTATAGAAGGACTGATGTGCATTAAATCTGACCAAGCCTTAAGTCTTCCTGTTGGCGAGAGTATGCTGCCTGCTTTTAGGCATCCTGCTTAACACTTGATCGTTTATAAAAATTGCAGGGTTTGTTGCCAAAACTCTTCGTGTTTCTTCAATGTGCGAGACTAAAAGAAAATCAATCGATCAAAATTCGCGTCACAAATAAATTTAGATTTGCGTTAGCTTTAAGATTAAATTAGCTTCATTTATAGCGAAATTAACTTTGCTTCAGCGAACTATCCTTTTAAGTACTTCTTCTTTGAAATCTACGGTAGTCTAACAGAAGAGTTTCAGTTTGGTATCCAAAGGCTCGGAGAAATCAAAATTGACATTATTAATTGCAAATTTTTACTCGACTGACGACTTTTGCATGATTTTAAGGAAACACACAATTTATGAAATAAAGAACGACGCACCATGAAGGGGTTATCTGAATGGGATGAAAATCCGCTGGCGTTATGTTCTAGTATTGAAAATGCTAACAATATCATAAGAGTTAAAACGTTTCATTTAGAAAATGCAGCTACGAGAGCATATAATAATTGTATTACATTGGCCCATTGAGATTCTGATACAAGCTGTTATCCGGCTCAGCTTCACTCGTACAGCTGGCTAATGTCCTCCTAAGAGATTGCTGGCCATGCACGTTCCAATCGTTGAGTTAGATCGACTCTATCCTGGGACGGTCGGAGAAGCCTACTCATGAGTCCATACATGCTCGCTATTGAGTCAATATCTGTCACTTGTGATGATCAGAGAGGGTGGTCTGTCATTATTTTACTAAAATGTAGTCCCAGAGGTCTGTGAAATGAAGATTAACACTATAAGACATAGAATCACGTTGATGTAACGCCATTTCTTAGGAGGTCAAGTGTCTGGGTATCAAATGAAATGACATTTAATACTATTTTCTTGGCTTTCAGACTACATGACAGACAAAAGTACTGTCCAGGACCTCTTCGGGTACGTCGCCTTTGGTCATCGGAGCTCAGCGTAAATATGAATCTTTGCTGAAAACAATTCTACTCCAGTCCGAGTAATTTCTGATTGAATGTGCTCGTCACCACTGCAAAGCTGCCTACAATGGTGAGAGGCAGTTGGATCAATGGTCTTCGTGACCTCAATCTTCGTTCGCTGATTGACTGATTGTTTATTAATTTCGAAAGTTGAAGTTACATGAGGATTATTGGTAACGAACGTAATTTTTAACATTGGTCAAATGATTAGAACTACACCAGTGCTAGCACCCTACTCTTCGAAGTACCACACCATGCCAGCGCGAGGATTTGAGGCTCTACTTCTATTTGCAGTGTTAGCGAATCCATTTGCGAGGCATTGGTGTGGTTCATTTGTATGCGTCATCCGAATACTTCGTTGTAATACGCTGAAACTCCAACTAATCAGTCATTGGTCGCATAAAGTTAATCACTGGCACATTTTATCGTAAAATGTGTGTATATGCAATATCGAGCTATTCGAATTCCTTGTTGTGTCTCTTTTTTTCCCTTAGAAAGCACACACACACACACACACACAGTTCAGTGTGCTCAGCCTTCCGATTTACCACTGTCAAATAACGAAAATAAACTCATATGATCTTGCATCATACCCGCGCAACTTCCTCGTCACGCCAAAAAAGAACTATTTGAATAATTTAAAACGTATAACGGTCATTATTCTACGCTACATTATTTGATATACATGGAACGATCTGCGATGACCAAAATCTCAAGACATTAAACACCAATGTTGAAGCCGAATTGCAGATTGAACCTTCAAAAAGCTGTGGTAATAAATAAGCAACCAATTGTAAGTTTTATCCTAAGATGTTTGAGCGTAAAAATCACAAACCTTTCGACTTGAAAATGTTTTAACTAAAAATATATATAATTTTGAGTGTATGTGGGACATGAGACTTCAATCCAAAAAGTGTTCTTATTCTTAACAAGAATTAGACAAAATTGTGAAATTAAGAGGATATATGATGCGATTTATAAAGAAATCTTTGATTAAATGTTTCTACAATTTTTTAACTTTTATCCTATGTATATGTATTAGGTAAAACCAATTTTTTGTTCAAAATGCTACCAAAAGCTAATCATTTAATTTTATTCAGAAAAGTTTTTAAAAAAAATTAAACAACTACTTCTACAATAATTGACGTACACACACACGCATGAAATTTGATTCAGAAGTACGTCAAGCTATGTTTAACAAAAGTTCGTACGGATTTTCTAAAAACATGACTGATATTAAAATCTTTTCTTTTTTTTTTCACGAATGCTTATTTACAATTTCTTAAAAAATGCAGAAATTCTGAATTGAAATATATTTTTTAAAGCATTGCTCTGATTTAAAAATGTATATCAACTCTTTTTACATGCACTACTGGCACCAGTTAAAAATATTAAGCATTTGGCTCAATAGGAATAAAGCTAACGTATTTTTCTTTCTGTGATCACTCAGTTTAAAGATTTTATGTGCCATTGGGATGTGAATAAAAATGAACATAAAATTATCATAAGTCTAGAATATTTTAACATAGAACTTTAAAACTTTGTGAGATTATAGAAAATTATATAAAGAATAATTTAGGCTAAAATTTTTTATTTGAAATTTTGACCGACTTTTGTCATTTGAATCGTACTGTGTCCCTTTAAACAATTTCTCTTATTGACAAAAAGCCCCTAACTATTGAGTTGCAAAATTGTATTGTCTAATGACTCGCTATATATATATACATCATGAGCATCTTACACAAATATGCAAAAAAAGAAAACCAAACATACAAGAGGGCATATATACATTTAATGAGGGTTTAAACGCATCGGAAACCCTCATAATGTATTGTAATTCAAAGCTTTGAGTGAAAGTTGAATAATTAATAAAAATAAGTTGCGTTTTTAGTGGCATACGTTTAATGTATGTTATTTAAGTATAAAAAATGATTAATTAATTAATTCCTCAAAAATGTTTCATAAAATTATCAAGTATATGAAAATATCCCTCAGTTAAAGAGTGGTTAAAAAATTCTGCACACTTTACTAATAAAATTAACTATCCCTATCCATTAATATATTACATCAAGTGTAAAATTGGATTAGTATTAGTTTTAAAAAGAATTATGAAAATATGAGAATACTTTGGAAGTAGTAATTATTTCCTGAAGCAAAATTCTTCATATATGTTTCCTCTCATGAATAATTAATTTTTACCGGAGAAAATATTTATCATCTTAGAAATGGAAAAGTTGTTTTCCATGGAATTCTTATGAACTGTTAATTATAACATGGAATCAAGCGCTTTCGTTCAACTTTCACTAGTACTAGTTTTATTTGAACTGTTAAGGAGAAATATATGCTTATGAAATAGCTGGATTGTAATTAAAATTGTTTTATAATAACTGCTTTACTTATTTTTAAGAATTTCGATATTCGGATTACTTGAAAAGAAAAGTTAAATTATAAGTTAACTCAAAACAACTAACAAGTTTTGTTAATTTTTGTTACCTTATACGTAAAGACAGATATACTTGTAATTTAATAACGCACAAAGTTAGACTTTTCATTATGAACTTATCAATCAATTACAGAGTTTTCAGGACTCTGCTGTATTAATGATTAAAAGATTATATTTCGTCGCCTAATCGGTATAATGGTTAGCGACGCTGACTGCGGTGCCGTAGGGACTGGGTTCAAATCACGGAGAAGACATGGATGTTTATAAATGTATAGTGCCTTTGCGGCATGGGGTACTCTAAATAGCAATCGAGCCGCAAGTCCTCTCGTGAGGTTGGTGGAAGGGGAAGAGAGGTGGGATGCCCCTAGCCACCCCCAGGGTTTTATCTCTCTAAATTGGGGTGGAACCGAGAAAAATCGTACTGTCACCTGCTTAGTGCTTAAGGCTAACGGTAGGCGTAAAAATTCTAGCCCTTAGCCGCGATGAATTTCGCGGGCCTCGATCTGACCTCGTCAGGCAGGTGGCATTAGCAACAACAAGATTATATTTCTAAAAATTTTTTGTGAACTAGTTAAAACTAATGTTTGATCAGTAATTCGCATCCTAACATTATGTTCAATAAAACATAATCATTGCACATTTAGTTAAAAAATATGAGTTGTATTCTGTTTTATATTATTGCAAGTAAGCCATCCCAGAATCACCTCTAAAAGCTTCGAATGATAAATAATATATATCGTCGTGTTTTGAAAAGTTTATTCGTCCAGCCATGTTGAACTTTATCAGATCCTTTGAGAACATCTCACATGAAGCCTAACTCGAAAAAAAGGCCCTTTTAGAATTGTGAAATCATTAATAAACTTAGGTAATTGTTCTTTTATAATGGAAAATATTATTTCTTTCGGACTGCTCTTAATTTCACTCCTATCCTACGTTTTTACTGTCAAACTCGAATAAAATTCCCACATACAATAATAGCATTTTGACACTCTCTGAATAACGCGGCTCTGCATTTTCACTTCATTAGCAAGCGGAGCGAGCAAATTTAATTTATGTAACATAATAATCCGTTGTTGTTTTCATTTCCTCAAAGTAGCAACAGTGAAAGAATTAAGTAAAAAAGAAAGAGCCTTTCTCTTTGAAGTGTCAGCTACTAGTAAGGACAAGTAATAAAATTAGCTATTGCTGAACCCACATGCAAACTTAATTAGTTTTTGTGGCAACACAAATTACTTAGGTGTTTCCATTGGATGTGGGAAGTAGTTTTGGTCTGATTTCCATTTTTTTTCACATATCTTTCTTTTTGTTCCATGTTTTGTTGTAAATTTCCAATGGATATGTGTCAAGATATTAAGATACCTGAGTATTTTTTAATTACTGATATTATTTTAAAATTTTTATTGATTTTTGATTTATTATGAACTGTAATTGAAAACGAAACAAGGAAACTTTTGCTTTTACTCAATATTTGGATAGATTTTTCCGTCTTTATTTGGATTTAATTAGATTTCTTATAGCCATTTCTATTTATGCTGTTATTCTAATGAAGAGTTATTACTTTTTATTACTATTAATTATTAACTATGATTTTAAATTCTGTGGTTATAGAACAATATCAAACGAAGATGTCTTTCCGCAATCATTAAACCGATGAGTTCGTAAAAGGCATATTATTCAAACTCAAAAACTTCGTATTAGAACAAGTGACTCTTATATTCAATAAACTCTTTTTGAAACTATTTTAGGCAGCTATTATATACAGTCGGACCTCTATATAACGAAGTCGCTTAGTCCCGAAAAAAGTTCGTTATATGGAAAATTCGTTATATAGAGGTTAACCACAATAAAACAATTTTTGAATTCATGAACACTATATACTAAAAAAAAGTAATTATTCACAACTTTTTGTAAATTAATATCTATTTATTTTATATGTCTTATCCATAAAAAAAAATTAAAAAAATTAAGGAAAACAAGAAAAAAGAACGTCGAGTGTTTTCAACATTAAGAAAATAATTTTATTTTCAAATTAATGATTTTTTTTTAAAAAAAAAACCTTCTTATTTAAGGCATACAAATAATTTTAAACATACATTATCTTATAACTAGAAATCCATTGAGGGTGAAAGAGGGGTATCAAAGATGTTTCTAATAAACAGCACAATGGGAGTTAAAAGTTGTACTTCTTGGATGAAACTCCTAGAACTCCATTTCTCTCGGCAATTAAGGCACCTAATAAAACCAGTTAGAGATTTATGACCACCATAAAATGTGTTAATAAAGAGCCACTTGAAATATCCAGAAATAGTTTAAAAATAGAGGGAGGGGGGAATCGAGTTACAAGAAAAAAAATTCGTTATATAGAAAATGCACTTCGCTATAGGGAGGCTATTTTGTGAAGAAAATCGTGAAATGTTCTTGGTTCCAGGAAAAAGTTTGCTATATAGAAAAATTCGCAATATAGAGGTTCGTAATATGGAGTTTCTACTGTATATATTTTAAATATTTTAAAGTTTTTTTTCTTGTGTAATAGATTAGTTCCCTTAATGTGTTTGCTTAAAAAAACTTTTTTGTCATACGAATGAAGAGCCGTAGTAGGCTTGTGGTCATGGTCACAAGCTCTTAGCTGGCATGTCATGATTTCGAGCCGTGTAGAGGAGTTGATACCCTTTAAATCGGTTGTAGCTCTATGGTCTGTTGGTATGGTGTGTTAGTTCGGAGAGAGGGCTTGCTCTTGACCGAGGCTCAAAATTACGAGGGCCTTAGCCAATATTTCTCGTGTTACTTTACAGCACGATGTTAAAAAAGTTTTACTTGTTTTCAAGAATGAATTACGTTAAATTTCCTGAATTTTTCTGCATTTATTAGATATGAAACTGAACGATAACGTTGGTCGAAAATTTAGTTTGTGGTGTTCTGGATCAAGATAATTTTAAAATACTTAACTCTCGTACTCTATAATCACGTGATTTGAGAATTTAACGCTTAGAGCTAAAAAGGTACATTAAAACCGTATTTGTGATAGAGAGATATACCTGCGATAAAATCGAAATTAGAACTTGCAGTAGGTCAAATGTTAAGCCTATATTTAATTCTAGGGTTTAAATCCCTCAGCTCTTCTGTGAATGTTTGAATTTTTCTGCAAAGGTATGAAAGCCATACTATTTTGTAGAACGCTCTATACCAGCGATACTCAACCTACGGCCCGCGGGTGGCATGTGGCCACCGAATTTTTTTAAGTGGCCAGGCCATGGCCCATTGATCTGAGAAATTCACTTATTTAAGAAAATTGTATAAAAAATTTGGTGGGAAATTCTTCGTCAAGAAATATAGTATATCAATTTGGCTTTTTGTTGTCGGTATCGTACGGGTACGAGTTGGTATTCTTTTTTTGTTTGGAACAGTTACAGTTAGTAATAACAGGCAACAGTGGAATGAAGAGTGGATGGATTTAATTTTTTAATATCTTTCATATCTTGCAATCGAAAAATATTCGAAGAAAATGTATCACTTAAAGACGATTAGGAAGTTGATTATTTTGTAGTGAAAACAAACATAGATTAGTAATTGTTTGATCTGTCACGAAAATGCCGTATTTAAAAAATATCAATAAACGAGAATCATTCAATGACACTTTTTCTCGAAGATCTCTTTCAAGTGGTGATAAATAGGCTTTTTCTTGAATAATCCTTGCCACAGCAACGAAGTGTTTTGCCAGTGGTAATATCGCAGCGGATACGAAGACATCCTACGAAGTTTGTTGTATTATTAGTAATCATATGATGATGCATAAATTGTGAAGGAGTGTTTCTTAAATGCTTTTAATTTAGTGTTAGCAACAAAAATAAAAAATTTAAAAAAATTAATTAAAAAAAGCAAAACAGGAAATATAATATTATGACCAATTTTCCACATTTTAAATTTCTAACGTTATCTTGGACTTAAAGCATTTCTCCTCCCCCTCCCCCATTTATCCTCATGTTGCGGCCCTCGGGAAAAACCAACATATGTATGCTGCCCGCGTGAAATGGCTGACATATGTATGCGGCCCAGCAGAAAAAAAGGTTGAATACCCCTGCTCTATACTGTTAGGCAGTGGATCTTAAAGTTTTGATCACCTTTACGCTTCAGCCTGACATTGTGGACCCCCTAGTTTTTAAACACCTTTCCTTGACACCTTGATAGGCGTTTTACTTGGCTGATGGTTTTAAAGGTTCCTCAATAATCCTAATACTGCCTTTGCTGTTTATAAATACTTTTTTAGCACTTCTTTCTCTCCTTTTAAGGAAACAAAAAACATCTAATCTTTGTAGATACAAACAGTAAAAAAAACCGGAATTAATATTTTTGATCTAAAAGCATATTCTTGTAGAGTTTTTTTCTTTGGGTGCAATTTAGTGATCTAGTCTAGGATGGCACATCTTTCAATTTTTCCACGAGGCCTTTTCAGAGTCTGTAAAAGAGGAAAATCTTAACATTAAATGAGAGACCTTTGTGGATCTTCAAGAAAGGGTGCTGCGGACCCCTAGGGGTCTGCAGACCACAGTTTAGAACCGATGCTGTAGTAATCTTTACATCAAAGATAATTCAAGCATGCCAAATCAAAGTCAATTGCTATCAAAATGGCATTTATTGAAAATAATATAAAAAGCTTTAGTATTCAAATTTTTTCAGTCGACTTATTTCGCCAAATTAAAAGCGTCACCGATAAAAAAAAAATGCGCCAATCAATATTGCTATAGGGTTTAAAAATGCATTTGAAGGGTTTTCTTCCACTATTGTCTGCATATCGTAGCGTTTGTCAGCGACTACTGATTTGAAGAAATTGGTCGGTGGTGTAACACATAAGTACCAAAGCCTCTGTTATATGTTAGATATCACATTAACTCCACATGGTTCGCGTTTGGGCATTTTGGGAGATGCAAAACCAACTACATTTCATCCTCTTTTAATAATTTTATTTAAAAAAACCTCTTGCGTGCTAAAGTATCCTTTTTTTTTCTATTATAAAATAACGCAAAGTGTGTTGACGAAAACAGGTGATTTAATTTAGAGCATTTTATTACTAGCTGCTTCCAATGACCTGAGGAATTTTCTATTTCTTACCCTCACTATCGATTCACAATTGTTTTTCAAAATTAACCAATTAAAGGGAGTTGAAATCCACTAAAAAATTCAAATAAGTCATTATGAATCTTCGAAAGCCATGTAATATATTCGATCACGAATACCAACCCAATTTTTACAGTATGCAACAACAAAACTCTTCGTTACAACTTGGACATTATTATTTTCGAACACCAGCAGAGTTTTCTCTTGTGTTTCGGTAAAAGCGTATTTATCAAACGTCTCTACCTGCATTTGCACACCTTATCCTCTCTATCCCCCCAAATAAACAAAGTAGGGGACGGGGAGGGATGAAAATCAATCCATTTTCGGTGAAGGAATGTTCTGAGGCGTTTGGGCAGCATCTTCCCCCCGCGCGAGCAAATAACAGAAATTCCAGAAGAAGCCTTCTTTGCGACAGGCAAGGGAAAAAGCAATTTAAGAAACCATTAGGATGCTTCTGGTGTAAGTGGCTGCTTCTGACCGTAAATGGCGTAAGTGTCACTCGAGTGACTTTGCGCAGGGATTGTAAAAATTAGTTCGGGAAGAATTGACAGTGTCGCATAATTAATTGGCTTCCAAAGAGGATGGTGGGTTTTTAATAGTTTGTAGGTGGTGTGTTTTCGCATTTTTCATTGAGTGTTGGCTTGGACACCACACGGATATTATTTTAACCGGGATTATTCACGTGTTCTACTAAAAAATTTCTCTTGAGCAAAGGGGTAATTTTGAATTATGTACAAAATAGTATTAATCATACTTTTCTTGGTTACAAGTTCCTTTCGGATGGGATTATTAATGTCTTCAGCATATTCATTTATTTCTTACTCAGTTATTCTTATGTGTAGGAAGTTTATGTTTGCAATAGTTTTATATGTGTGTCTAGAGCAAATATTTGACATTTGATAAAGATATCAAATAATGTGTTGTCGTCGTATCGTATATGTTTATTTTTCTGTATTTGAAGATTTAATTTTAGTATCTGCCAGCTGGGTGCGTAGTTTTTTTCTCGCTGGCCTTCTGCACCCAAGGTTGCGGGTTCGACCCCGGCCAAAGTCGGTGGAATTTCATGATGCAGAAAGTCGACAGCAAACATGTCGTATGATTACATGGCATGTAAAAGATCCCTAGAATGTCTGTTTGGCTTGGGTGATCTTGGCAAAATTAAATCCTAGAACAGGTTCGTATCGTCAGAACTCAGTGGCTCCCTCTGGGGAAGAAACTGGGCCTTAAAATTACCTGTGGCGATTGGTATGCACCTATAGGATGCCGCACTAAAAAGAGATACCAGCTTCCGGTGAATGTAATGGTAAAACACCATTCCACAACCCATTATAGAAATAAAAAATTTTACTATCTTAAATTTTAGAGATTTCTTCTTAGTTTATAGTTTTGTTTTATCTTTATTTGTTGTTGTGATAAAAATAAATTAATATGATTTCTATACTGACTAAAGGAAAAATGAGGCATGAAAACGTTAAAAACCGTTATTTTGGAAATGATTATAAATAAATAATTTTTTTATATACAGTACCACCTGAATTACAATACACGTGCAGAATTCTTTTAAGAATATAATTATAATTATTAAAAGCAATTTTTTTGTTAAGAAAAATGATGAAAGAATAACACTTTCATAACATTCCCCTTTTATAAAAGTACTTCTACAGTAATAATATTTTGCCTATGTATGGCTGAAACTTCTGTACAGAGCCTGAACAAGGATCATTGAAATGTGGAAGTGGATTTGTTCATATTTTAATATATCAGAGCAGATAAATTTTAACGAACTCCATTGATTATTTCAATTGATAATAACTCTAAAAAAATGTAAATTTTTCAAAAATCTTTGTTCAGGCACTGTAGAGAAATCTTCATAACGCTCAAACTCTGCACTGCCAAATTTCTCGCAGGGAGTAAAAAATGCCCAAAGAACTGTACCTATGCGATCGATCAATGATCTACGAGAAAAATAGGAAAACGCCGTTGCAAGGAAAAAAACACCTATTGGGCATATCAATAGCAGTATTTGCAAATATTAATGAAGGTCGATGTTTAAAGTGTTCACCGTGCATGTCGAGGCAGGCTTGAGCGCGTCGGGGAATGGATGAGTGCACACGTCGCAGCAGCGTCCACCGAAAAACAAACATCGTGCAAATGAACAACCAAGTCCGTTTGTGGTCAGTTCGTCTCGAGACACCAATTCTTTCAGATGACCCTATTGGAAAATATTCCAAAAGTGAGAGATCTGGTGAGCTTGGTGGCCACAGAACCAGACCCACATGTCCGATCCAGTCATGTTGAGTATGATTCATCCAGTACTCAATGCCTTCGTTGCTTCTTTCCAGTCACGGATTCGAATCCTAGTGGCTTTTACGACCCGCTATGTAGGGATTGAGGCAGTTAAATGTATCAAGACTTAAAGTCTTTACACACATTGGCGGGGTGTAGAAATTTACTCGTTGAGAATGGAAAGCCAGCTCAGATTGTTGTCGTTTGTTTCAGACTGGGGTGCATACGCGAAAGATAGATTAACAGAAATATATCGTTGGCCTAATGATCAGAATGCGTAACCACAAAGGAACTAAATTTGATATAGGAGTGCTACGCGCAATGAGCTATTTGGCAAGATTCCTTAATCGCGCCAAACATATACGTTATCCCCATAACAGCCCCATTACCACACGATAAAAACATCAAGGTAACCATATTGAAATGTTATCGCCCATCTTGGCGATCATAAATAACAACTTGGCCCCTAGCACTCCTATATCAAATTAGCACCCCAGAGGGAGTTAAGCATTCTGACAACTAGCCCGACGATATAACAAAAACGCAGAAGAATATAGACAATTATTACAAACAGTGATCCCAGCTTCGAACAGAAGGGGTGCGCTGCTTTCCATTCGAGACGGGAATCCATTTCAGGCGAAGGCCCGACTTCTTTTTCTGAAGTTATATCCATGCCTTATTCGAGATTCGAACCCAAGCCCACTTGATTATAAGTCGAGTGTCATAACCACCATGCTAGGTGTGGCAGCGAATGCTCAGGTATCCTCCTTGTTACTTGACCTTGAGGCTTAAAATTCCGTCGCAAATAGCTCACGTGTTGTTTTAGAGTCCGATGTTAATTAATTCATCAATTACCTATACGATAGAAAACATGAGACTTTTATGAACAGGTGATTTTGATTGTAGAAATTGCATTTCTATCTAATATAAAAATATCACCTGTTACTATTGTAATTTTGACGATGGTTTTGTTCGTAGAGCGTTAAATCTAAACCCTGGTTCATGTGAACTAGAAAAATCGACGTAATAAGATTAAGAAGAAAATGGAACAAGAATATTGAAGAATCTCGTAATTGTTTATATGAAGAATACACGCAACATTAGGGCTACCGTGCATTCATATTTATCGCAATAATTTTATGTCGAGCTAGATTTAAAGTGCAGTAGTTCTCCTTATAATGCATGATGAATTTCAAAATGTGAACTCTAAACTCAAAATCATTCAGCTGTAAAGAAGCATTTCTGCAAACTTGAGCAATGCGGATTTAAATATTTAAATTTTCTAATTGTATCTTTATTTGTAACGAGTTTTACCAATGGAATGTATTAATTCCGATTTAAATAAATCGCAATTAATTTTCGCGTGAAAGACTTGAGAACGAGCTGACATTAAACAATGAATGGCTAATCGAATACATTAATTAGAAAATTTTTCTCAATTATATTGAACTGGTTATTGCAGAATTAAGCTCTTCATAATTTAATTATTCAGATCCATAACAGCTGAATAAAGCATGCAATAATTTTAGTTATTCATAAAATGAAATATTTATTTACTATAGCGGTCATATTCATTAGTGTATAGTTATAAAAATTTTTAAGAGTATACAAAATAATGGCATTTTCTAAAGGAGCAGTATTTTTTTAATAAATTCCTATGGGGGGGGGAGTTTCCCCTTTTCCATTTCCGATAGATCTACTACCAATTTAAAACTTATAAAAACGATCATAATCATTGCTCAAATTATAAAACTCTAATTTACATGTATTATGTAGATCTTAATTGTCATTATTTTTGGCGAACAAATTTGACGACTTGGCGACCACGTTGACCATCATTTGGGGTGATTTGTCAACCATTGTACATTCATTACAGCATAAAGAGAAATTAATATCTTTGAAAAGCATTTAAAAAATACTCGCACTTTAAATTTAAGGTTATTTTCTCCTGAAAATGAATATATCTCCTTACAAGACAGTTTTTTTGGAATGATGCCATTTAATTAAATTAATTATTCATGCCCCTTTGTCAAGATGTATTTTCAGTTTTATTGGATTTTATTTAACTAAAAGCAAGAATAAGGTATTCGTAATTATGAAATTCCGATTTTAAAATTCTTTTATACAAAATTGCTCATTTAATGTCCCATAATGAAACTTCAGTAAGTACATATCGTATCCAGCAATAAAAATTGTGAAAGGTTGATTACGATTCAATTATAACTCTTGATGACATTCAGATCTTATTTTCCTCAGTGCATCTAAATAAGAAAGAAAAATTTTGTTTTCACATTTTTTTAAGAGCTAATTTACTTTTACAGATTCTTTCATCTATACAGGGTGTCTCAAAAATAGTGCCAAAAGTTTGCAGAGCCAGATTCCTAGTGAAGAGTACATAAAAACTGCCCGTATAGCTGTAACTGTGTGATCCATAGTTTACAAGAAAAATACGGAAAACAAAGTATGACGTCACAACCAGTGCGAGGAAGAAGCACCGTATTGGACGCATTAGCAGCATTATTTCCAAATATTTAAAAAGGCAAATGTTCAAAGCGTCCGCCTTGCATATCGAAGCAGGCTTCAGAGCGCCATGGAATGTATGAGTGCATACGTCACAGCCCCGCGGTGTTCACCGAAGTATAAGCAAAATGCTGATGAGCTACTAAGTCCATTTGTGTAGTCACTACGTCTCGATACACAAATTCTTTGAGATTGTTCCATAGAAAAAAAATCCAACACTGTTAGATCTGGTGATCATAGATGTTATGGAACCAGACTCACATGTCCGATTCAGTGGCCGAAGTATGCCACATCCAGCCTTTAACGTACAGGAACATAGAATGCGCCAGAACTCCATCATGAACTATCATGCATCATCTTTCATTCATCGTCATGTACCGTATTTTTATTGTAAACAATGGATCGTACAAGTATAGTTTTCTGGAAGTTTTTTGTGTACTCCCTATGAGGAATTTGGCTGTGTAGAGTTTGGACGCGCTATTTCTGCGACACCCCGTATTTCTTTGCATATTAAATTCACTTAAGACCCCTGATTTGGTTAATTTTTTGGGGAGAGTTCAGATAGCTTCCAAAAAACCCCGAAGATGTTGACTGTGATCCCAAACTGGGACTTAAAAGCAACATAAGCTCTTTGAATTCTTACATGTTGATTTATAATATGCTTATTTACACGGAAGCATGTTTCTTGATGCTTGAAGTAATCTTACATATGGAAATAAAGCTATCGCATCTCCTTTAATAGAACTTGTAAAGAAATGTATTCTTATAGTGAAAATTTTTGTATAATCATAAGTAAACAACCATTCTTTAATATGAGTTTATTCAATTTAAAGAAAATATTCCTTAATTAATCCTATTTTAAATCATAGCCTAAATTTAAAATGAGGAAAAAAAAAAAGGTTTTTCGTGATGCTGTAATAATATTATTACATACTATCGCAGCAATGTCAACGTTCAAGTTTACTCGCCATTTTGGCAACCCTAATTTCGCATGTGTCGTAGGCGCTGAATTGCTTACCATGAGATTCGTTTGATGTAATGTCGCCAATACGGTTGCGGTAATACATTTTGGCAAGCTCTTGCAGAAAAATATCATAATGATTTCCTGAACCGAAATCGTTATGTGAGAAGAAAGGCTTTGTCTCATACGAAGATTTATTAACAATCATTGGAACTGAATACACAACTTTGCAGGAAGCTGCAAGAGCAGAAACTTTATTAAAATCTCAGGACTTTATCAATGAAGTGTTGGACGATGCAGCTTCAGTGATGGATTTAACTGAAATGCAGCGTCAAGAACGAATTTTGTGAAATAAAGCACAGATAAGTAGAACTACGTAATACATGTAAGTTACACTTTTTTACAATTTGAGCAATGAGTATGGACAGCTGTATAATATGATAATGGGGGTTGGTCCACTGCTAGATACTGTTGAAACCACTGTTTCTCATTTGCCCCCCCCCCCCTAATAAGACATAATTCATAAGTTCTGTTTTAGTCATAAGTTCATTTTTAGCATTTATTAAAATTCTCCTTTTTTAAATATATTCACGGGTTACATGATACATTTTTTTGTTTTAAAATTTTTGCTAACTTTTAAAATAATTTAATCCTTATCTGCATGCTTACTTATACCACTAATCCTCCGCTTCGGTATTTATGAATATAAAAGAAGTATTCGGGGGAAAGCATGGAAAAGTACTAAGAGGTAATTTAAAGTATAATTTCAGATAATTGTAGAATATTAAATTAATTAAATGTACTTTCCTGACTTAGGAATGTTCTGTCGTATTTTAAAGTTACCTTGTGACAAAACGTTTATAACACAGGATATATAAGTGAAGTAACTTTGGCAACCGCCCTTTTTATTATAGTTTAGCTTCTGCAGAATGGCAAACACTTTTTAACCAGTTATTCGATTATTTTGGTTTGTGTTAACGTAAAACTTATATTCTGTATTCTACTCTTCTAATTTCATTAAATATTTATTTTGCTAAAATCTACTATGTTGCTACCGTTAGAAATTACCTTCAGCGCAACATCAACGGGTTGAACACGCAAGTTTATGATCCATCTTCACGGAATAACAAGTAAAATGTATTATGGTATTAAAATTGTAGATTAAGTTATTCGCAAAACTGAAATATCTGTAAAAGTTTTGTTTTCCTAACTTAATAAAATGTGATGATTTAAATAACCACTGAAATAATTATAGCAACATTCCAATCAGTTTTTATTTCTTTAAACATTCAGTGACATTAAAAATTAAATATTAAAATCTCTTTTCTAAGTCTAGGATTTATTCTAATACGTTTCAGTTGCAATTCCACATATATAAGGTTCTCTCAGTAAACTTTTTGTGATATTTACGTTATTTAAATCTCTTTTTTTTAAACAAATCTTCTTAAAAACTGTATCATGTGTTCTACAATGTATTCAAAGAATCAAATATCAAAATGTTATTAAAGAAAAAAGTGAGTTAAATTTTTAAAAAGTAAATAATTGGTGATTAAGTGCTTCAGTTGCGGACTTGTGTTGCCTAGTAATTAATGTGTTGTAATGTTCGTCCTTATATCCCTATAAATTAATTTAAGAGGCTATCACACTTGGTATAATTCGCCGACTATCCTTAAAACAGAAGATTATACCTTTTAGAACAGGAAAAGGGCAATATCTTTATTATAGTAATACGAATTTATTACTATTGCCTCTAATTTATATATATATATATATATAATTATTTTTCTACTGTAATACCAAGACAAAATTGAATTATGATAACTTGAGAACCTCTAATTTTATTTCCTATAGTATGTTCTGAGCCTTAATTAACTATATAAATATTCTGCAGAAAAGCGACTCACTCCCTCATTACATCTCCGGAACTATAAGACTTACAGACTTGAAATAAGGGAGGAACGTTCCGTTCATGGAGTAGAGATCCGCTAAGAAGGGATTTTTCGAAAATTGACCCCCAAGAGGCGTTAAGGGGGCTTAAGGTGTGTTATAGATAGATATTTCCTATTTGGAACTATTATACCTACAGACTTGAAATTCGGTAAGTACGCTCCTTTCATCAAGTAGAGATTCTCTGCGAAAGGGGTTTTCTGACAATTGACCCCCCAAGAAGAGTTATAGGTAAATATTCCCTTTTTGTGGGAATACTAGAGCTACAGACTTGAAATTTAAAAGGAATGTTCCTTTCAGGAAGTAGGGATCCTGTTTGAAAGGGGGTTTTCAAAAATTAACCCGCAAGAGGCTTAAGGGGCGTTATAGATAAGTGCACCCTTTTGGGAACCACTAGACCTAGAGCCTTGAAATTTAATCGGCATGTTCCCTAGAAGAAGTAGAAATTTTTTTTAAAACGAATTTTGACAAAATCGATCCCAAAGGGGCGTTGCGAAGGCTTAAGTGGCCTTATAGATAAAAAAAAATCATGTCTTTGAACTGTTATACATGCATACCTGCATGTTTCTTTTGTTGAATTGAAATCCACTAAGAACGGATGAAACGGAAATCGACTTTCAAATAGGGTTACAGGACTTATTGATAAAAAAAAATTCCGTTCTTAAGCCCAAAGAATTAGACATTGAATTTGGCAAGCATGTTTATTTTGTTGAGTAGAGATCTACTAAAAATGGGTTTTGCGGAAATCCACTTTAGGCGAGGATATTACCGGACAGTAAAAGGTAATGCGATTTCAATTTTAGAAATTTTTATTCAAAAGTCCTGTCCTTTTTATATCAAGGTCTTCCTTTACAAGAAGGTTTTCAAGTGCTTAATGCTAGGATTTAGATATCAATAATTTATATATACATGCATAAATAGTATATATTCATACATCATTAAATACCCAGAGAAGCGGGCTAGTATTTTTGCATAAACAATTTTTTTTATTTCACTTTTATATATCAAAATGCCTAACATTCCTTTTCAAAAGGAAATTAATTATTCAGACTATAATAAATGTGTTGGTTATATTACTTTTTTTCGAAAATCCATTTTCATATTAATTGTTATAGTCTTTCTATTACAATTTCTGTTATTTCTATTAAAATTAATACTTTAAATAGGGAGAAAAACTTTAAAATTATTTTCAAATCATAGTCATGTGAAAGTAGAAGGAAATAATATTTCGGGTAATAGGAATGTTTCGCGAAGTTGTGACGAAACTGCTGTTGATTTCACAATCTACTCAAATACGCAATATTGTTGACTGACAATGCTGATAGGGACATTTTAAACAATTTCAAAGCGTTTGTCAGCTTAGCCCCAGGTAGCGTCATTAGCAATATACACATTCAGTTTAAATGTACGATCAATAAATGCGAAGGAATCTAATGATATATAATAAAGGGTAAATCAAGTAAGTTTAAATAATATGAAATATCTTTTAATTATTACCCAAATTTCACGTATAATAGGAAGCGTGAATCACAAAATTAAAACTATCTAAGGCTTCAAATGAAATTAATCTAATTTCACTGCTATATCAAAATAAGAATTCAAAATTAAAATTTTAAAATCATATGAATAAAATACGGACAACAAAATATAAATCACTTTACATTTCTTACAGTAAAGAACTGAGCTTTGATATTTAATTCTATTATATATATGTGTGTGTGTTTGTTTTTGCGTGTGTGTTTGTTGTTTGTGCGTGCGTGTGTGTGTGTTTGTTTGTTTGTGCGTGCGTGTGTGTGTGTGCATAAATAGAAATAGTAACACAGATAGAAAACAATCAGAAAGAGCCATCATTAATTCAGAAAACATATTTAAAAATTTGGAAACCTAAAATTAAAAAAAAAATGGAACATAGTAACAAATTAAGGGAAGTGTGTACGGAGATTTATGTAAAATTAACGGGATACAATTTATAGTTATGGTGATATCTGTATGAAATATTTGAAAATACTCTTATATATGTATATATATACTTGAACATTTTCTGTGTTTAGTATATGTGCTTTATACGATAATCCTAAAAATATAGTGAAAGGCAACAGCAAGACTAAACGTAAACGGAAATACAATTTTCCGTTCTTGGCTTATAGGTAGACTAATTCACTTTAGAAGAATATAGATTGATTTCGTTGAAATTAGAATATAGTTCATACTTCCAAAATAACATAACATATTATAATGTTTACAATGAGCTCAATTCATGATGTCACATGATAAAAACAAACACATGTTTTCCATTGAATTCAAAACAAACATTACACTAATTGTACTTCTATTTGTAAAACTCAGATAAAATTTCAAATTTTATCTTTGGGTTAAGATGTTGAAATGTTAGAAAAAAAAATTCTTCAAAAAGGTTTTCTAAAATTAAAAAACTGATTGAAATTTGAACTGATTAACTGGAAACACAAGATAATTTTCATCATATGACTATGACGTCACATGAGTTTTTAAATTGATTGGCTAAAATCATGTAGCTTTCACTGTCATGTGACTATGACGTCACATGAATTGAGCCCATTAAGTTCTTTGATCGACAGACAATATTTCTACATGTGCATTAGTGACATAGTTCCATTTTTGAGAGGCAGACAATTTTTTAAAAAAATATTTTAAATTAAAATACTATTAAATAATCATATGAACAGATAAGTAGTAAAAATTAATTCTATAAATACAAACACAATTTTTCTTTGTGCAAATAAAGTAATTGATAACATTACAACTATACTTTTGTCGGAAAAGTAACTTTATAAAAATAATTTAGTATATAATCTATTCTGAAAACGATTCATGGTGATAAATAACCGAGCTATTTTGCATAATATTGTAATTACGTATTTTACAAATTTAAATAGCTTTTAACCATTAACCAATCGGAAGAATTTGTTATTTTTGTTACTTTTTCAAACCGACTGACATGATAGGAGATTCATTAGACAGGATGATACATTGTTGATGAATAAAATGTGTTTTATTCACCTGCGAGTGAAAGCATAGTAATTTTTAATCCCAATTAAAGTTTAGTTGGGACATGATTTATTTCGTTTTACTTTTATTTAATAACTGAAAAACGAGAATAAATTTCTAATTATTCGACGAAATTAAATAGATTTATTTCTTTTAGAAAGGAATGTTTAAGTATGTTTTTCAAATAGATGACTAATTTTTTGTTTCCTTTGTTAATTTTGAATGATTTACTTACAGTTGTTCTTCCATATCTTTTACAGGTCGAATGCAGTCTCCTTCAATTATTCCTAATTTCCCGCCTCCATTCCCACATTTTCCCGCTTTAGGAGGACGGTAAGTGATAATTTGGAATTATCTCTTAATTATTTCTCAAAAGAACAATATTTTCATAAATTTCTAGCGAAATCGCTTAGTTAATTTCGACTGAAATTATCTAAGAACTATTGAATTATCTAATTATCTATCGAACTGTTTCTTCTTTAATAGTTTCTCACAGTTAAAACCTTTTCATAAATCTCTAGTAAAATCGCTTGGATCGCAGTTTCGATAAAAATTATCTAAGAATTATCGGATTACGTAATTATCTACTGTTGCTTCTTTAAAGATTTCTCAAAGTAATAAAACCTTTTCATAAATATCTAGCGAAATCGCTTAAATAATTTCGACTAAAAACTATCTAAGAACTATTGAATGATCTATCAAAATATTTCCTCTTTAATGATTTCTCAAAGTAATACAGCTAAAACCTTTTCATAAATTTCTAATAAATTTGCTTGGATAATTTGGATAAAAATTATATAAAAACTATCACATTACCTACATGCCTATCGAATTATTTCTCCTTTAATGATTTCTCAAAGTAATAGTTAAAACCTTTTTATATAAATTTCTAGTAAAAAGATAATTTCTCTTAGATAAATTTAATAAAAGTTTTGACATAATCAAAATACACTAATGATCCTCAGAAATGTTTGCTTTTTGGAGAAATTTTACTAATTTTCTTGTCATTTTGTAAAAGAATTTCAAAGGAAGAGCAGATTTTAAGTAGCATTAAATTCATAAAATATAATTTGAATTTAAGGTTATAAATAAAAATATACAAAGTTAATAGTAAAGTGCCTTATTTTTTATGTACATGGATGATAAATATTTTTCACGCAACAAAAAAATTCTACTTTTCAAAAGTTTCAAACATACGAAACTGTTCGCTTGTATAAATTCAACAAATAAAAGAAAATAACAGATTCCGATCCCAGCTCCCATATAAATTATCACACATAAAAAAAGACACCAATATCTTATTACAGATCTTGCTATCAAGTGTTGTTTCGTGCGCGAGAACTGACAAGATCGCAAAAGAAATAAACAAAACGATTATTCACAAAAGTGCGGGAGAACTCATCTATACTACTTACATTTCGAATATTTCGAACCATATTAATCTCGCATATTCTAAAAACTCAAAAACACCAACACAAAGATCGCGTGTTTCGTTCTCTTCCATCAAAAATACAACAAGGATTACATCAAACCATTCTTCCCACAGAAAATGTTATTTATGGAAAAAAAGAACGTGTGAGGCTCGTCACCTAGCACCTAAGAAAAATGACGTCCTAATTCGACTAAGATAGATGAAGTGTAGGAGAGGTGGTTACTAGGAAACAGATTATATTTCGTCACATTTCGATGTCCTTGTTACCATCCTTATTGTACGAAAGATATGATAGATAAGATTCCTGGTTCCATCTAGCATTATTTTTTTGCTTAAGAGAATATGTTGTCCAAGTATCCCGTCCTCTCATGTCCTACGACATCGCATTTGTCATGCTTCTATACGACATTCTTCCAAGAAAGGTTTTTGATGATGCATTTGTGTGTGGTTTGTGTGGTTTTTTTTACGCTACACGGTCCTTTCTTTTTTCACTCTTGTGGTTGTGTTATTTTCTTACGTAGGACTTTATTATGCATGGTATGTTGGCGCTGTGTTTCATAAGATGAGTGGTGTGTGAAGCTCTACTTTAGGTGTTTAAATTTTTTTTCAATTTGTTTTAAAGAATATACCCTTGTTCATATCAGGCATAATTGAATTTCTTTTGCCAAAGTTTTGTTATATTTATTGATAAATGTGGTAGATGATTTTGGCTTTGTTGTGTAATGACAAAAGGAAAGTTTAACATAAGATTAGTTTTAAATATTTATTGTCAAATGAATAGCAAAGGCGGGTTTGTTGGGCGTTAAAAATGTTGGATAAAATCATTAGAATATATCAAATAAGTTCATGAGAAATTAATTACATTCTTAAACAGTCGTGTTTGCTATTTTTTGAAATTAATTAATTTTTTTTACTTAAAAATGGGCTAATGTCTTTGGTTTTAAAACTATTGTGACATCCTTTTGCTCCTAAATCACCGAAGGGACTCTCACTTTGTCGCGGTACCTCCTCATATTGGTTTATGGGGGGATCACGCTTATCATTGAGGTTCCAGGTATGATCCGAACATAACGTGGGTGAAGCAGCCACTAAATCAAATTCAAAATTATTACAAAAAAAAAGAACGAAAGAAATTGTAATAATTTACTTTTATTCAGTTTACCACTAGAAATGAGTTCGTGATATGCAGACAAGACAAGCTAAAGAGTAAGAATTAATTTGCACTTATTTGAATAATAATAATAATAATAAAAACCTCAGCTACACAAAATATAAATTCTCCTTAAAAAGGACTATGACAATATGATTCTGACACGAATTAATGTGGCAATATCGCCCAGAAAAATCTACCACTATCTGTAATCATGCATCATTATTTTTATTCATCTACTTCGTTGACTATTTATATTTTATATGGTAGTGATGTTCTTTTATAATACGATGTTGTTCTAGCTTGCAGTGCAAATTTTGCTGGACAGAAGAAAGCGGAGTTAGAGGAAGTAGAAGTCGTGGAATAATCACTGTTACAACTTGTACCCACAAATAAATAGATATTGAGTTACTTCATATTGAAATATCTCATCAAGAATTATATCAATTAATATACCAAATACTTATGGAATGCAAGGTGAATATAATAAAATAAGGAAAGGAGATTTAAAATTAAAAAAAAAAAGTTCACACAACTCTTTTTTACTCGGCAGATACGTCCCTTAAAAAACGTGCAAAAAAAAATTGTGTTGAAAAATACATGCGACATACGGTAAATTAAAGTTATGTTCCAGAATTTTAAAAAATCGTGTAAGATGAAAAATCTGTCAGTATTTTCCTAAGAAACCTTGCAAAAAAAGCATTAATAAAACTCATCTTATATGTTTGAAAAATAAAAACATTTTTTGTTACAAAACAATAAAATAAAATAAGTGTACTACAGTGAAAATTTAGTCTATAAGTACATATAACATATAAAAATTAAAACTAAAATTAAGAATAAAACTACTTATTAACGTATATTCATCCTTACTTGATAACAAGTGTGTACATTTAGTACGAAATGGATCAAAATTGCTATCATCAGTAGATGTGTTACATATGTCTAGCACAAATGTTGGTTTAGATTCAAATGAAGAATTTCGTTCGTTATTAACGGCCTCGGGTTTGTTCTTACAAAGTCTGTTATTAGCGGCTGTTTTTTTTGGTTTCACAAGTTTTTATAATTCTTGATACCCCGTAACACAAAACTTAAGATTGCGTTGAAATTTTAATGCAAGCTCTATGTCAGGATCATGAGTATAAGAAAGAGTTTTTCCATACTTGTAGCAAATTTAAAACCCTCGCGAATTAAATCAGCTGTTAATACCTGAACTTCACCTTCGACGTCGTTATTATCGACTTCTCTACTACCATAAACTATCATTAATTTGATCAAATCGTCCTCTTCCTAGACTTGTTTTGGATTCATGCCAGAACAAAAAATTCGTGTAAAAAAATAATAATTCTTTACAATCGTATAAAGTGTTATTTCAAAGTCGTGTAAAAAGGAGGTTTTGTGTAAATGATGCGTATATTATCATACCCATATGCAATAGGGATGTTAAAGTAGAAATCCAAATGTATCTATTATGCGGAAAGAAGAAACTTTAAAAAAGTAAAATTAATTGCCTTATATACAGAATTACGCGTTTATTCATTATCCACAAAAACAATTATTAAAATATGACTGTTTTTTCAATTATTAAGGTATAGCTGCATAAATAAGATTAATCTACTTATAAATTAATGAAATTTGAATTGTTAGATAATGTAAGTCTATCAGTAGTAAATCCATCAGCAGGAATCGCAATTTCAAAGTAAATAAATTATGTTTATGTAGAGTTTCGTTGCAAGGTGGCCTTTACCAACATTGGTACAAATGAATAACATAGCGCGAATTACGATGCTAGTGATCATTGATGTTTCCCTAATTAGTTTATCACTAACGCAAATGTTACTCTTGTCTAATTCGTGGTTATAAATGGTTGTGCTTCACCAACAGTCAGTCACGCCGTTGAAATTGAATTCCCATAAAGTGCTTGGTTCACGGATGTACAATGGATGGATGATGATGTATTCAGATAAGGATGTATTACTAGAAAATGAATAAATATTGTGTTTTATTTATTGATCTGAACATTCCTTTTAAAAGTTTTTATACGCAAAATAAAAAAAGATAATAGAAATTATATTCATTTCGAAGAATCCCATGAAGAAAACCTAAATTTTATTACTTTTCATTGGATTATGATTCTATTGCATATAATTTTATAATGACTTCACATACGAAAAATGAATTTAATTAACTATAATTTTTAATTGGTTATTATAACTTCAACTATTATGTACTGACTTTAAATTAAAAGGTGTTAATGTTTAATGCAGCTGTCAATGAAATGAACTGCCATCTATATATGTATAAAGGAGAAAAGCCACTCACTAATTCATCACGATATCTTCGAAACAACTAAACCTACAGATTTGAAATTTGGTAGGCGTGCTTCTTTCATGGATTAGAGGTCTGTTAAGAACGGATTTTGCGAAAATCAACCCTAAGGGGTGTTGCGAGGGCTTAAGGGGCAATATAAACAAATGTTCCCGTTTTTGAGCTGTTAGATTTGTAAACTTGAAATTTGGTTGGCATGATCCCTTCATGAAGTACAGATCCACAAAGAATACATTTTACGGAAATCTATGGGGCGAGCGAGTTATTGGCACGTGTTGATAAAAAAATCTAATTTTTTACAACTAGGCCTACAGTAACGAAGTTTGATATTAATGTTTCTTTGATTTAATTGAAATCAGTTATGAACGGGAAATCAACTCTCAAAGGGGTCTACGGGGCTTATT
>BMAV01014580.1:179411-196494 GCA_019973955.1 Trichonephila inaurata madagascariensis | reverse complement strand
TTCTAAGTTATATATTTTAAAAATTCTAGTTGAGCTTCTGTAGAGAGGTCTGAGCTATATACAGGTAAAACAAGCATTTTTCACAATAGAAGAACATTTTGAAAAAAAATTTTCTAAGTTAATTTTTTGCCAAAATATTGTATTTAAATAATTTTTTTTTCTCAAAATGTCCTTAAAACAATTTTATACATGCATTCTAATCTAAGTGACACTAAATATCATGAGAATTATCCATTTATGCGGTTTTTCAAAATCATGGTTGCGAACGTAGTCGGATACCTTAATGGTTTAAATAAAAATCATTCTCTAATAAGTTTGATTAGATTTTTTTTTCATCGAAAATGATAATAATCTTCTAAGCTTAACTAATTACTTGACATATTTAAACTTCAATGTGATTGCTAATTTATTTCAACCCGTTGCAGTGCTGAACAAATAGCAAATTGTGAAATTTATAAATTTACTTATTTTATTTGCTTATAAAAATTGTATGCATCATAATAATTTACGAATGTATCTGTTTTATTCATCCATGAAAAATTTATTATGAATTTTGATTCATATAAAATCCGTCTCTAAAATAGTTGTTTTTCTCGCTTGTTTTTTTTCTTTCACAATTCATTCATTTTTTTTTTCTTTTGATACTTCTTAAGACATCAAAACTCCGACGACGTCAGGATTTTAATAATAATCTCTTTATTTATACTAAAACAACAATTTTGGTGAAATAAAGATATTTAATAAATTTATTCATTAGAAGCCATACATTCATTAATCTATCGTAAATTTTCTAGTTAGAAATTTTTAATTCTTTCAGTAAATTATAAATTAAATTAAATTAAACTTTGTTTGATAACGAAGAATGAATCTCTAGACCCTATATATATATATATAACTTAGTTACATATTTGGCTAATCTTCACTACTTGAAACTGTTTTGAAATGTATTTAAACAGTTCATTATTCAACAAAGGGCCTGTTTGCGAGTTTAGAACATTTCAACTAAGCTCGTGTGATTTAAATGTAATACATGTTAAATATGTAAATTAGAATTTAAGAATACTTATTATGAGGAAACTAGTAGAGTTAAAGATGTAACATAATTATGCTCTGAAAGTATTTAATTAGAATTTAAGATTTTAATTTCTAGTTAACGTGTTTTTTTCTCTGAATTGATAAAATTATTTCGAGGGAAATAAACTTAAATATCAAACTAATTCTTCAAATTTTAAGTGTGTGAATTTAAATCTTTATGTGTACCTCCATTGATTTTAAATTCAAAAGAAGCATTACTTAAAGACGTTTGTTTAAACTTTAATCTATAAAATTATTCAATCTAATTATTATTATAGCTGGAGGTGTATTTATATAAGTATAAAATAAATTAAGTACAAATATTTTTTTTCATAAATTTTCTTTTTTTTTTAAAAAAAAATATTGTAAAATCCGGCTTATTATACACACTTTTAACTCAAAAAAATGATTGAAATTTACGGTGGTGCGTTATACGAAGGGTATAAAACTGAGACCTTTAAAAATAAAAAAAATTAAAAAAAAAATGAACGTAGAAAAAAAAATAGACTTTTACATTTATCGAAGAATTGTTTATTGAAAAGAAAGGACACACCTTATGAGCTTTGAGAGCTGTAGCTTTACAAGTATACTACTTTTTCGAAATCCTTGGATAATACCTCGAATAAATGACTTCAAAACATAAGTACATTTCATATGTAAATTTCAGGTTTTGTATAAAAGAGGGCATGCGTTATACTACGGATAAACCTAAAAATTTTAAAAGAGGCAGCTTGAAAGTATACGAGTGCGTTATACGCCGGATTTTAGTGTAAATGAAAGTTCGGAAAAATACTTTTAGTTTTGTCAAAAATCCTTCCATGTTTATTTCGCCTAATCACACAACATTATATTAAGCTAATCTCAGTGGCGCAACAGCCCATAAGGGCCAAGGCCTACTGTGCCCAACACAGTTTTCGTGGCCTTGGGCGCTGAGGTGCATGAGCAGATGTTCCGGTTAGATGGTCAGTCTGACTCGAAATCCCAAGTGTTCAACTTCCAAGCAAGCTTGGTTCTCATTTATCGACCCACTGCATGGATGAAAGGCTGAGTTGGCCTTGTACAGCACGGGATTTGTACCCGGGACCTGCAACGTAGAAGTTCGGTATCAGCCACTAGGCTTCCTATATTCTTTTACTGATAAAAAAATTTCTCTTCCCATGTGTTACCAAAATTCCTCCAAAAGAATTTTAACAACGATATTCGAAAAATTTGTTCAGAATTATAAAAAAAATTCTTACGTGGTGAAACAAAATAAATGTTATTTTTGAAATCAACAGAGCACCATTTTATTTCAGTTACGCTGTTTTAAATAATTGCCAAACAAAAAGCGAATGTTAGTCTAATTTATCAATGATAGAAATCTAGTTATCTTGAGAAAACATGAGTGTTCTTCAAGTCTTCTTGCCAAATTTTTGTCGCCTCTTCATCCATGTTTTCGTGGCTTACTTTTGAACCTTGGTCTTTTGATTAGGAGTCAGTAGAAATATTTATTACTTTTAACCATTAGGAAAAATGGAATCAAAAAAAGATTAAGAGCTTACTTACTAATTACAATTATTTGTGTGGAGCCGAATGCAATTATGAAAAGTGTTTCTTAGAATTAGATTAGAATCACATAGAAAAGTAAATTATTATATCAATTATTTAATATGAAATATACAAGCATTAATCATGCTTTTTTCTGTTTTCGTACATTTGAGCTTTGAACTTTTTTTTTTAATTCTCTTACGATATTTTCAGTTTACACACAGTTCAGGCTACACAGTACCCTTTTTCAAAAAAAAAAATTTTGGGAACAGAAGCAGTAAAAATAATTTATGTTTTATATTCAGGATATATTATTGATTCTGAAAGTAAAAAGTCAGTTTGTGACCAGCCATTATTATACAATTTTAAAAATTAAGAATTTTTGAACTTTTTTTCAAACTTTTATAAAAAAGGCTCAGTTTTTAAAATATTTTAGTCATTTTAAGTGATTTATGTTTGTTTGATTATTCCAAACAAATGTTAGTATCGATTTGAAAATCTGTTCCCTTGTTGATTTTTAATAATTGTTTTTCTAGCTAAACCTGTAAAAAACACGAAAATTTTTAAAACATTAACTTTAGAATTTAAAAATAATAGCTATATATATATATATCAGACCTAAATCCATACTAACTTTTATAGAACATGCATTTTGGAATGTGCACAAAAAATTTCAAGACTTTTATTTTGAACAGAAAAAAAGCCTTATAGATTAGAAAAAAATTTATATCTCCAAAATTAAAAGTCTAAGAAAAACGCATTTATAAAGTTTGTAAAGGCATAAATCAAAAACTTGAATGCCCGTAAAGCTCTAATTTTTCAATATGTTATTTTTCAAAATATGTGTGTGTGTTCTATATTAAAATACTACTTTAATTAAATCTGACTCAAAATAATTTATCAAATCCAAATTTATTTTTGCATATTTTTGATAGCATTTGTTACGATGACAGGTTATTAAGCTTAATCCTAACCTAATACTTTCACAAAAGTTTTGAGACACAAAGCAATTATGTGCAATATAATAGTAATAATAACTTAAGCTGAGAATTGTCAGGTTTGTACCTAAAATTTAATTTTTTTCAGTTTTAAATTGGGTCAGTTTAGCAAGTTTGAGTTTTTGTTGCACAACTTTAAAGTACTAAAATATATAGCACTACAATATGTTTACTATAATGTAGTTTGGTACATCATGAAAATATTCAGTTTTCTCTGCAATATTTGAATTCAGAATTCTTATAATCGCAAATCTAATTGAGAGCTGATTTTTATATACATCATTTTCGATAGTATTCCATCTCTTCGAAATATTGTTTCTCAAAGCAACCTGAGAACGTTTTGGCCATGGCACTTTCTCTACAGGAAAAATTAATGATAAAGTTTCTAAGTTGTATAAACTTTTTTTAAAAACAAAAAATGGCCTTGAAATCATAGTTACTTAATTAAGAATGTGACAACTCAGAAAACTCAAAACATAGTCAAAAGCAGAAATGATTTTAGTAATGAAAATTGGAATTAACTAACATTTCATACTGATAGAGTTGATTGTGCTCAAAAATATTTATAATCAATTCAATTTAAAAGTGGAATAATGCTTTAAAACGAAACCGAAACCAAACCCTGTGAGCTTAGTAAACTTCAGATATCTTAAAAACTATTTTTTTTATCAGATCTGAAATTTGGTGGCAGGCTTCCTAATGATTATAAGTCACAAGAAAATGAAAAGAAGTAGGGTACTGTGTAGCCTTATCCAGTTGAGCCCGTTAGCATGATATATGATAATTAAATAAATATAATTAAATAAACCATAAATAATTTTAATGGAACACAAAAAAAGGATTCTTAAAGAAAGCCCCAAGAATTGAGTTGAGTGAATATTAATGTCGCACTGTTCAGCTACTCGAGGGCTTTTGGCGACGGACCACGTAATTTTGAACCATGGTCAAGTGACGTGGACGACACCTGAGGTGGGCCCCCCCTCTACTAACTACCACACCACACCAACGGGAGGACGTTTCAGCTCTCGATAGATTTAACGTGCATCGCTGCCCTACACAACGGGTCTTTAGTAGTACTGGGTTCGAATTCTCGTGACAAGGCCACAAAGAAAGCCCCAAAGAAACACTAATCAATTAAAAACTGTATGTATTGCACAAAAACCAATACGATTTATGAAAATATGAGTCATGCTAATATCAGTTTAAAAACTTTTTACTCATCAGCCCAGTGAGCACACAAGGAGGGGGGGGTTGCTGGGGTCAGGACCCTCCCCCAAAGCCCTTGATTTTTTTCCGATTGATTATAATCCTATGTATATAGTACGTAACATTTAATTAAGTATTTGTTTTTAATCATTAATTTTTTACTGTTTTTTTCCCCGATAATCGACAAAATTAAAACAATATGTTGGGCGGCGTATTGGAGCATAATACGAGAATGGTGGATTTCCGATCCTAGACCCCCTCACCCCCTTGAAAAATTCCTGTGGCGCTACTGCATCAGAAATCATAAAACAAGAAATATGAATTACTAGCCATTACCCACCCGCTTCGTTGGGTATTTCATGTGTGTAACAATGTATGACTATATATATATATGTTATTGATACCTAAGTCTTAGCATTAAGCTTTCGATTGTATTTAAAAACATGTTTATATAGGTCTCACCTTTTGATACAAAAAGAACAGGATTTGAATCTCTAAAACGGAATATGCTTATCTTTTACACACACAACCGTTTCCAATTCGTCAAAACCCGTTCATAGCGGATCTTCACTCAACAAAAGAAACGCGCTTCCAAATTTCAAGTCTGTAGGTGTATTAGCTTAAAATTGGTAATGTTAAACAATAACAAACCCATTACCCTCCTGTTCTCTTTGAATGTCGATTTCCGCAAAACCAGTTTATAGAAGACATATATTCAACAACAACAAAAAAAAAAAACACGCTTACCATATTTCAAGTTTGTTAGACTAATAATTCAAAAACTAGAATTTTTATCTGGGTTTTAATTTCCACAAAATTTGTTATTTAGCGTTGCCAAAATATATCGCTGAATGCTGTAATCGTTTTGTAAGTATGAGCAAGAATGGTTTTCCATTATTGGCTACATATCACGGCATTTGGCGACTTTGCTCATACACGCACAAATTCCTCTTTAATTGAGGGGGGGGGGATTACTAAAAACAAATCTGAATTATTTATTTATTTTGACTATGTCTGAAACAGATTTACTGCACTTTCAGCATCAGCGAAGCCTTTTCCCAAATTTTTTGAACGATAGGATTAGCGACATAAATTTGTATAAATCTCAAAAAAAAAAAAAAAATCATTAAAATTTATATATAAGATAATACAAAGAACACAAACGGACACAAACAAATTTATATAAAGATTTCAGATTTTTTTTTTAAACATATTTGTAATTAGTAAAAAAACAAACAAAAAAACTAAAAACATAAACATTAAAATAATGCTAATATGAAGCTTCTTCAAGTGTTAATATTCCAGTTTTATTTCAAATAATGCTGCATCGCACATACTTTCTCAGCCATTCTGTTTATCGCAAAAACTCGACAAACTTATGTCTCATAATGCTCTTTTTTATCACGGCTTCCTAGAACAACAAAAAGTTCTTCCATCCTCCAGGAAAACCCATTCCATATTCGCAGGTGCTTTAAACAACCCCACCAGGTTGAAACCTTTTCCCCAACATCTTTGTACTCTGCAGTACAAGGAAAGCTCCTCGACAACGGCGCTACGGGTAATTTATCAATGATGTCATATTGAATCTCATCTCCAGCAAGCGAGTATCGCTCTCCTCGATTTGTTCTTTTTCTTCTTTCTTACCAAGGGATGTTCTTGTTGTCTTGTCATCGGGATTTTCTGAGAGGGGAGGGATGATTTTCTGTTGGCTTTTTCACCGCTTTTCACTTGGTTGGAGGATTAGCGAGGTGAAGATGTCACAGGAGATCGATAAACTTGGGAAAATTCTGACAAGTTAAGAGAAATGCTGCTTCTGAGTCATTATTAAAGTTCTCCAATAGGGCTGTAATTTAGCTTTAGTGCCCTTGTTGTTTAAAAAGGAGGTTTGTGTTTGGAGAAGGATGCTTGTGGAACAGGGAGAGATTTTCTAGCATTAATCTGTTTCTGTTAATTAATTTCGGTATCTCGGTCGATTTATCAATGTGATTTAATTGGATGGTTCTGCCCTTTTTTGAAAATGTCTCGAACAGTTTCAAAGAAGAATTTATTTCGTATAATGTAGGGTTATGGATTTTATGTGATGCTCTAACTTCTTAAGAACGTTTGAACTTCCCATTTCAATTATTTTTCGTTCTCAAACTATTGGTTAAAAATTATTTGTCAAAAGGGTGGTTTAGTCTTATGCAAGTAAGGAGTTTTCATTTGTTTGTGTTTATCTGTGATATGTAAAAAATCCATTTGTGAACATATTGGTTTTATTGAGAATTCAAAGACTTGAATGAGGAACAATACTAGATTTTTAGTTTTAGTTGAGAGAGAGAAATAAATTAAACCCCTTTTATTTTAAAGATTTTACCGTTTTATAGTAATACAGTTGGACCTCTATATAAGGAAGACGCTAAATCCCAGAAAAAAGTTCGTTATATGGAAAATTCGTTATATAGAGGTACATCTTTTAATATACTTTATAAACCACATAAAACAAATTTTAAATTCATAAATTATAATATTAAAAAAAGTAATTATTCACATCTTTTTTAAAATTAAGATATGTTTATTTTATGCATCTTACCCATCAAAAAAGAAAGATAGGAAGGAAGAAAGGAAAACTGCAAGGAAAACAAGAAAAAAGAGTGTCGAGGAATTCAATGTATTTTCAATATTAAGAAAATAATTTTATAAGAAAATTAATTAATTTTAAGAACATTTTATAGTTTAAAGCATACTAGTAATATTACACATACTTTATTTTATAATAAGAATACAGGGACACGAAACAACTCCACTGACTGTGAAAGAGGATATCGAATGTGTTTCTAGTAAATTGTGCAATAGGGGTTAAAGGTTGCACTTCTTGGAGAAAACGTCCAAAACTCTATTGCTCTCGGCGAGTTAGGATCTAATAAAACCAGTTCAAAATTTATGACCACCATAAAATGTGTTAAAGAGAGAATAACCTGAAATTTTTTCAGAAATACTTAAAAAAATGGAGAACAAAAATTGAATCACAAAAGTAAAAATTGATTATATAGAAATTGCACTTCGTTATAGAGAGGTTAGTTTACGAAGAAAATTGTGAAATGTTCAAGGTTCCAGGAAAAAAGTTCGCTTTATAGAAAAATTCGCAATATAGAGGTTCGTTATGTAGAGGTTCGACTGTATATTTTTGCATAGTTACCAAATTATTAAAACGGTTAAAAATAATCATATTATTTTCAACCGATGCTAAACTGATGAAGGATATTAATAAGTAAAATCTATCTTTAGAGATGCAACATATTTTTCGTAAAATGTAATTTATATTCTTACGTATGATGCAATGTTTTTTGCACAATCTGTGCACTACGATTTATAAAATACCAGTTAGCAAAAAATTAAATATAAGAATATAATTAAATAGTTTGATTTTTTAATTTCATTGTAATATTACGAATAAAAAGGGGAATGCATTAATCACAGTATTTCCTTATTTCCAAAGAAAAAAATATTTTTGAAAAAATATACAGAAAAGCTAAGTTTTTATGCATGATACAAAAAAAAAAATTCACAATTGTTTTAAACCTAGTGATCTTAGAAGCAAAATAAATCCCTTCTTATAACTAATTTAATCTATTAAGAATATAACTAAATTTTTACTTTATTTTGATTTCTGCATTTAAGAAAACTAATCTTATTTTTATATTTTTTTAGCAATCAAAATTGAACAGTAATACAAAAATACAAAAAAAAAAAAAAATTAAAAAAAAATAAGATAAGCGGCTGAGTATTTTCATATGCTGATTTTGTTTATATAAATAAAAAAAACTTTGTGTTTAAAAGTGTCAAAAGTGTGTGTTTAAAACTATAACGTTGAATTTGCATAAATTTAAAAAACCTTATAAAGTTTTTTTTTTTTTTTTTCTTGATAATGGTATAAAAACTCACTAACTAAACTCAGTGGTTGAACAGCCTATTAGGGTTGCGTTAACCCAGTGGTTAAGGTATCGGATCATGTCATGAAATCGAGCCCAGAATCACTAAAGACCCGCCGTGTAGGGGAACGATGCACATTAAATCTGTCGAGAGCTCAAACGTCCTCCCGTTGGTATGGTGTGGTGGTTAGGAGAGGGTTGTGTCAGCTCAGGTGTCGTCCACGTCACTTGACCATGGTTCAAAATTACGTGGTCAGTCGCCAAAAGCCCTTGTGAAGCTGAACAGTGCGACGTTAATATTCACTCACTCACTCACGCAACAGCCCATTAGAACAAAAGCCTACCGTGCCCATCTCAGTTTCAATGATTTGCGGCACTGAAGTAGAGGAGAATATGTTCCTGTCAGGTGATCAGTCTGACGTGAAACCCCAAGTGCTTAGTCCTCAAGCAAGATTGATACTCATTTATCGAGCCATTGAAGAAATGAAAGGCTGAGTCGATCCTGACAAATCCGGGATTTGAACTCCGGACCTGGGACGTGGAATCGCGATTCGCTACCATTCAGCAACTGTGCTTCAATAGTATACAAATGAAGTGTTCATTGTTTCAAATGAACTGTTAATTGTAATATCATAATAACTATAATATTCCCGATTATACAAATGTAGTAACAATAAAACCTCAAATTATCCCCAAAAAATTAACTTTTTTCTCACCCAGATCAGACCCTGCGCGCTCTCCTGTCTTTCTGTTTTACGAAATATTCTGAACCCGTTTCCTGTTTCTTTTTGTTCCCTTGAGCTTTATCAGTCCTAATATTTTAATCCTCCAATTAGGTAAATTATTATTCTGCGAAATAAGTTAAGAAGTTTTTATTAAGTTGTATTTGTCAAATGTCAATTTACTAAACGTGTATTAATTACGTAAATATTAAACTTTGTTCACATCAGCCAGTCTGTGAAACTGCCATAGAATAATGAGCAAACAACAGTGTTTGGTTAATGTAATTTCTGATTCAATTTAGATGTATTATCACTTTTTGTACCGTTTTTAACTTATTTTATGATTAATGAGCATCCAGTTGTAAGGACGCCCCCCTTGGGTGCCCTCCTCCTTGATTATCTGCGTGAGCTATAGGTGTAGGAATAAATGAAGAACTAGAAGCTGACATGATCTTAATATGACTTTATTAAGACCTTAAACTTAAACCTTTAACAGATTAGATAATAATAATATATGGGAGAGAATCTACGGTGGCTAAACACACAATATATATAATACCGAAATGGCGTAACCCGAGCCACTATCAATACCTAAACTCAATTGCAATGCTATCGCAGATCCGAATATTAAATAGTCTGATATATCTGATCCTAGTTGAGATTACGGTTCACAGGAGTGCAATGGTATGCATCTTGACCTAAGGGCTCTCTGTCACGGGTAACTTCTTGTTAGCTGTCACATAACCTTTCAAAAACTCTTCGCACTTGAATCGCGGACTATCATAACATTCCCCAAATTTCCACCCCGCTTACTCTAACTTCTGATATTTAAAAGCTTCCTAATTTGCATCTTTCCTTCACGCTTCACTTCTTGTGTTTGGTTGGAAAAGAGTTGCCATTAATTCTGGCCCCAAAGGACATGTTAATGAAAAGACGCGTGTGCCCGTCACACAGTGTTATATATACTGATGCAGAGAAGTAAGTAGCAATAAATAAATTAAAAAAATGTTTGCAATAAAGATACAAAAAAATCAAAAACGTAATATATTTTTATTAAATTAGTCTTAAATCTTCTTAATGTATGTAAAAAAAGTACACCCTGAATGGTATCCGAACTATCTATTTATTTATCCTTATTACATGTGAGTTACATGAAAGAAAGAAAGAATTGGGAATTTGAAATAATCGCGAATTGGTCTAGCTCACCTAAAGTAGTTAGTTTTCCTTGAAAAAACACGTATGAATGAAAATAAGGTCAGAAACATATTTGTGCGTTTTTTCAAATGTTGTTTTGAACATAGAATTACCTAGTTTCAAAACATTTTCTTTTTATAAAAAATGCTTCAATGAGAATAATGTTTTGCCTATATATCGTTCAACCTATTTCAAAGAGCCTGAACCAGGAGTTTTGAAAAATTCACATTATCTTCAGAATTTTTACCAATTATAAAAATAATAATCGGTGGTTTTTTTCTCTGCTGAAATTTTTTTACTTTGATCTATTAAAATATGGATAAATTTACTTCTAAGTTATGTATTTCAAAAATCGTAGTTCAACCTCGTTTTAGAGGTCTTAGCTATATATAAGCAAAGTATTCTTATTATAGAAGCATTTTTCATAAAAGAAGGATGATTTATAAATCAGTAATTCTATGATAATTTTTTACCTAAATACCACATTTCAATATTTTTTATTGTATTAATATACTTAAAAAATTTTTTATACGTGTATTCTAATTTAAGTGACGCTAAATACTAAAAAAATATTTGTTTAAAATGCAAAATCCCGGTTCCAAACCTAGCCGGATACCTTAAGGCTGTCTTCGGTAAAAGTACGAGAGCTTGAACTAAACGTGTAGCACATTTTCAGACAGAAAAAATGCCTCAATTTCCATGGAAATTTGCCATATTATAACTCATACCTCTGTTAGCAATATAGAGTTTTTAAAAATGTCAAAATATTAAATGAATACTTTATTTTTCGTTTTAGTACGTGAAGGCATAGCCCATTTAACATTACGATATAGGAGAAAAAACTCGAAACACATTTTATACCAGAAAAAATGAATTAACTCGGTTAAAAATGGCAAGTATGATAAAAAAGGCTGCTCTCTAAATGATAGTGAAAACAGAATATCATATTAATGTTTCATTTTCTTTATATCTGAAAAAATGTTCCAAATTCGGGTCCTATTCTTTAACATTAACCAAAGACAGCCTTAATAAAATAAAAAAAATTATATTGAAATTGAATAAAACTAAATAAATGCATCTTCATCAGTTTTTATTATAAAAAAGTTACGCCGCATTTAAAGGTTGGATTCCCTTCGAATTTTCCTTTATAATTCATTTCAAATCCAAAACCAGTGTCTTATCGGAACTTCTTTATGTCATTGTTTTGATCATTATTATTCGGCAAAAAAAAAAAAAAAGCGCAAATCAAGTGAGATACAACATTTTAAACAGTCCCATAAGAACAATACGAACCAACAGAAAAGTGACAAACGAAGAAAGAAAAAAAAGAGAAGAAAATCTAATGGAAACTTCGGCGGTTCCCCTATTTAAAGAAAAATCCATAAATCTCTATTTTTCTCATGCCCGATTTGCGATGGGTTTCAAAAAAAGTCAAAAGCTCCAACTCGATAAACCTCTATCACCATATATCAATCTGAAATTCCAGAAGGTAGCGGAGGGAAAAAATAATAATAACGGAAAGAAATGGGGGGGGGGGGGGAACCCCGGAAAGTTACACAGACAAGATCGCAGCCCCAGAAATCGGAGGCCCCTGATTTTTGTCCATTTCAGATAATTGAATCCCGTTCCTCTGGGAAGAGCAAGAAACTGAGAGAGCTATCTTTTGTCAATGGCTATCTTCCCATTATCCTTTCTTGCCTCTCTTATAACTTTCGGGGAGGAGAGACAAGATTGGCGACTTATCTCTCCAGTGGGGGATTTTTTTTCCATTTTTTAACACTGAATCCATTTGGCTAAGTTTGATAAATATTGAATTGGTACTGAAAAAAGTTTTGTTGGCGAAAGATTTCTCTTTTTTTATGTAACAGATGGTTACGGAGCTGATGCATCACGTTCACATTGCTTCTCTGAGGGACTTTGATGCTCTGATACATTTAATATGCAATAGTCTCTCATTACTCTATTGCTGACTTTCTGGAGAATTTGAATAACATTGGTTGATAACTTTAAAGAGTAATATGAAATTTTTTGAAAAATGAAATTTTTTTGCGAGTTTATTATATACAATGGTGTGTGTTGTATTTTATCCAACAGTAATTTTATTTAAATTTATTTTATCAAACTTTAAAATGGCACCAAATTGTTCCGCTATTCGTCAGTTACATTAAGTCTGGGTTCTGTTCTTTGTAATACTCATGTGGTGAATGGTTTTGATAGCAGAAAAGTCATGATCGCGAATTGGCTACTGTTGTTTGTTTCTGTTGAGACATTGGTTCGAGTCATGGAGTCCTTAGAGGCTACCATGTAGTGGAACTAGTGTACGTTAAACTTGGGTGCTCAGAATTCTTACTTTGGCGTTGTACCACTAATAGTCTGGGAAATTTTTTTTAAGGTCCACAGAAAAATGGTACATTATTTTTTTTTTATTTTCATGAAGATTCAGGTTCATAGAAAAATGTCGAATAGTCGATCGAATCCATATTCCATAATTTGTGGATTATTCCATAGTCCACATTATAGAATATGGATTATATTTTAATTTAAGCTACTACTTTTAACGAAATTCCTTCTGAGTTTAACTAATTTCTAGCTACTTTAGCAAGTGTATCTAGTGATATTTGAAAGTGGGAGTTAGCAACACTTCAATTTGTCGATATTGCTTTGCGTTGTCGGTTTCTTCTTCGTTTTCGAGAAGTTCCTTTTCAGTGATATGAAAATACAAACGGAGACATAAAAAATTGAAAATATACTTATAGTGGCCGCTATATAGAGTTCAATCATATCAGAGGTCCACTAAATATAGAACTGTACATTTCGTGGTCCACGAAGTTCTAAAGTTTGGTGACTGCTGGTGCATAAGAATGAAATGCATAATAATTGCCATCCTCTTTAATTGACCATAGTATAAAATCACAAGGTATCTCGCCTATAGCACCTCTTAATGTTTCACAAACTGTGGTGGTTTTAACAAACTGTCACTCAAACAGCTTAATCAATTTATTCATTATCCTATTCAAAAATGTTTGATAGTTTGAAAGAAATTTTTTTTTATCTTTGTTATATTAAGACCACTGGAAGAAAAATTTATGAAAAACTTAAATCTAAAGCTGTCTTTTTTAAATAATATGTATATATTAGATGGCATGAATCTCTTATTTTTTGTAAAATTATTTGCATTTATAGAGAAATATTTATTTTACATAGTTTAAGCTAAAGTATAGGCGTAACTGCCCATTTTTTGCTTATGAGCTAATTTTTTTTTTTTTTTTTACTTATTCCTTTAGATAAAAGCAAAATAATTATATAAACAAATAAATAAAAATAAAAACTTTTTTCCTCTTACCTTCATCATTTAAAAACCCATTGTTTTATTTGCAGAGATAAAAAATAATGTTATCATTAACTACATTTTATTTGAACATTGTTACAGTACTATTGAAGAGAAATGGAAATAAAAACTCTTGAAAAACCCATCAGAACTTTATAGATGACGTACTTCATTTATTTCTATGTAGCAAATGTATAAAATATAAAATAGTTTTGTATAATATATTTTCAAGCAGAGAAAAAAGAAAAATTAAAGAAAACCTTTTTTTTAACTATAATAATTTTTTTTCTAAAAAAGGTTTAAACACTCGAAAATAAAATTTTTAAAACACAGTCTTTACCAAAACTTTGACGTAAAATTTATCCGTGCATAAAGCTTGTAATTGGAGTCTCATAATGAAAAACAAGAAACTGCTTTTATTCCTGAATTATTCAAATTATTTTTATACTAAAGACACAAATTATTGTTGCATATCAGTTCGATTGGTGAACTTTTAATGATTTCAAATATGTGCTTATCTCAACAGTTGTTCCTTTAACGTTGTTTTTTTATTATATCGTGCCGAATGAAAGCGTATTTCTGTAATGGATTCATAATAGTCACATGAAAAAAAGCAATCACATCTTCTCCATTGAATTCAAAACCAACATTGTATTTGTATTTGTTGTTCCACTTTTAAAGTTTAAATAAATTTTCAAATTGGATAACTGGATAAAGTGTTTAAATATAAAGATTCTTCAAAAAATTTCAAAATGAAAATGAAAAACTTTTATTTTATACGACAAGTGCGTTTTGTTTACTAAATGTACATTAATATTGTTGACGAATAGGAACTTTTTAAGGTATCCGACTACATTTGGAACCGTGATTTTGCAAAAACGTACAAAAGAATATTTCTTTTTTAATGTTGAGTGTCATTTAGATTAGAATAAACGTATACAATTGTTTTAAGAATATCATTACAATAAAAGATTTTTTAATGCAATATTTTGGCAAATAATAAGCAAAAAATTACCACTTTTCAAGACAATCTCCATTTATGAAAAATTCTTCTATAAAAATAATAATTTACTTATATATAGCTAAGACGTCTCCTGAGAGCCTGAACTAGAAAGTTTGAAAAATTCTCATTATTTTCAGGTTTACTACCAATTGAAATAATAATTGGTGTTGTTGTTTTTTTTACTTCTATACTCTTATGTATGGATAAGTATTCCCTTCTAGTTATATATTTCAAAAATTCTAGTTCAGGCTTTGTAAAGAGGTCTGAGCTACATACAGGCAACATATTATTACTAGAGAAGCCTTTTCGTAAAAAGAGAATGTTAGGTAATTTTATTTCATTTTTTGCCAACAAATTGCATTTAAACAATCTTTTATTGTAATAATATTCTTAAAACAATTGCTTACGTGTATTCTAATATAAGTGACGCAAAATAATTTAAAAAGTTTTCGTTTGTGTGCTTTTTTAAAAGTACAGTAATCGGATATCAAAGACAGTTTCTGAAAAAGCAAATTCGGCATCAGTGAGATGCATGTACTTACTGGCTGGAAACACGTGACTGCAAGTATCATGTATCTATGATTACACAAGAATTTAGCCTATTTGAAAAAATAGAATTCTATAAATAGATTTAAAAGCAACAAATTTTGAATCGTCAGTTTCGCGCTGATGCCATTCCGTGCAACCCAAATTTTAGCTTTCATTTATAAACTTTAAGATACTTACTTTTTAACTTTTTGATAAATAAACTTTAAGGTATCCGACTACGTTCGGAGCCGTGATTTTAAAAAAGCACATAAATGGATAATTTTCATGGTATGTAGTGTCACTTAGATTAGAAAATGTATAAAAAGTTGTTTTAAGAATAGTATTACAATATAAAAAAGTATTTAAGTACAATATTTTGACAAAAAATGAACATAGAATGACCCATTTTCAAAATATTCTCCTTTTGTGAAAAATGCTTCGATTATAATAATATTTTAGCTGTATATCTCTCTACAGAGGCTCAACTAGAAGTTTTGAAATATATAAATTAGAAGTAGGTTTATCCACATTTTATGATAACAGAGGGGAAAATTTTAAGAAAAAAACGCCGATAATTATTTCAATGGGATGTAACTCTGAAAATCATGTGAATTTTTCAAAAATCATAGTTGAGCCTCTGTAAAGAAGTCTGCGCTATATACAGGCAAAATATTATTATAATAGAAGCAATTTTCACAAAAGAAGAACATTTTGAAAAAAGATTATTCTAAGTTAATTTTTTGCCGAAATATTGTATTTAAATAATTTTTTTTTGCCAAAATGTGTGTGTCCTTAAAACAATTTTATACATGTATTCTAATCTAAGTGACACGAAATATCATGAAAATTATCCATTTATGCGCCTTTTTAAAATCACTGTTCCGAACGTAGTCGGATACCTTAATTTGAGGAAACTTTTACTTATCACACGGTATATTCTTTTTGGCGCCATTTCCTTCTCATTCTGCAAACTCTCTCTCTCTTTCCAGTAACCACCCAAACACCGCTTTAGCAATAGCGAACGGAAGTGAAGAGAAGAAGAAAAATAACAAAGATACCGCACCCTTCAAGTGTCATCTTTATACTTCGTTGTCATATGGCCCGTCTTCTTTAGGGAGAATAGAGAGAGATAAGAGAAATTTTGTCGATATAAAACCTGAATTTCTGATTGCTTCGGACACGCAGAGTTGAAATGTATTTAATGAAGGATTTTTGCTTAGATATATTCCCCCCCCCCGTTTTTTTTTCACTAGACAAAAAATAATAAAAAAATGCTCGAATGTATTCCCTTTTCCATTCCTTTTGATATTTTTTTACGCTTCAAAAAACACCATGATTGAAAAAAGTGGTTTCTTTCTTTATTTCTTAACAATGATATATCTACCGGTTGGAAATGTATTCATTGGACCGTATTTTGAGAGGAAAAGCACTCATTCCCTTAAACTTTTGAAATGTCGCATTCAAGTGGGTAAGTTAGTGGGTTTTTATATGAAAACGGAATGGCGTTTTTATAGATATATTCGATGACTTTTGCCTATCCTCCTTCATTTCTCTCGTTTCCCTCTTTCTTTGGAATAGAACGAGTTTTTTTT
>BMAV01014580.1:148756-163073 GCA_019973955.1 Trichonephila inaurata madagascariensis | reverse complement strand
CAGTTGTAGAGACACCAGTGGCATACATTGAGACCAGTGTGCTTGGAGTCATTATCCTGTTAAAAATGAAGCCGTTTCCAATTTACAAATTTTTGGACGGATAATTTAAAATTCATCTTTAAAATATTTAAATAGAGCTCACATGACTCACAATACCATCAAAACATACCAAATTATCAAATTCTGAGGCTGATTATGCCATTCCATTAAGAACAAGTTGCAGATATCATAAAAAAAATTGCAATTACAATATATTAAGGTTTATTGGTAGAAAATACTAAATTTTATTGGAAATTGCAAGTGTACGAACACTTTTGTGACCCACTGTATATAATATGCTTAGTATTCAAAAATTGTACACATTTTAAATTTAGCTTAAGATATTTGTCTTGATAACATCTTATGATTATTTTATAATAAATATTTAAAAAATTATTTAGCTTATTCGAGACACAAGATACTGTAAAATCCGGCGTATAACGCTCACCTCCGCATAACGCGCACCTATACTTTCAAGCTGCAATTTTTAATTTTTAGAAATATTCGCCGTATAATTCTCACCCCTTTTTTACGAAGAAACGTGAAATGTACGAGCGCATTTCTCTTATGCTTTGAAGTCGTTGATTCGAGGTATTATTCCAAGCTTTAGAAGAAATTGTATACTTTTAAAACACAACCCTTTAAGTTCATAAGGAATGTAATTTCTTTTAAATAAACAGTATTTCCATGTATGTAGGAGTCATCTTTTTTTTTTATTCTTAAAGCTCTCGTTTTTAAAAGTTAGAACGCGCACCCATACATTTCGAGAAAGATCTAATTCAGTGCATCTCAAAGTTTCAATATTCGCGACCCAATATTCAATCATAATTTTCATCGCGCCCCCCTCATACAATAACAATGCAGTGAATTCAATAATACTATACTTCGACGCTAATACTACGATACGACTTTAACCTCTTAAGGGGCACCGGCGTATATAAACATCTCGCTCAGCCGAAGCGTAAATTTCTCCGCACGTATATATACGTCTTTCCGAATACGTCTTTCCGAAGGTCTTTTCTGTGCTTCCGAAGGCTTTAGAATGCAATGAAAAGACCTTGACATTGTTTGCGAAGGATTTACTTATTTCAGACTATTTGCTTCTTTTTTTCTTCCTCCACCCCAATACAATCGCGTATCGCGTAACTTTTAATTGGCAATTAAGAATTTAATTCGAAACCGTACAAATTATCAAGATAAGTGATATTTTTTCTATATAATTTTATATATGAGAATCTCAAGGGGTTAAACATGTTCTTATTTTAGTATTGTTAAATTAATTATAAAATACATTGTATATGTAGCACTGATACAATTATAAGTGTAATATATCAGTGTAAATGTTTGTTTTATTTTTTATTATGTCAGAACGTATTTTGTTCGTTTACTTTCCATAAATTAATAATATTTTCGAATAATCTTTTGTTTTTGACTTTTCAATATGCTCGCGCCCCCTTGTAGAATTGTCACGCCCCCAAGGGGGCCGCGCCCCACAATTTGAGAAACACTGATCTAATTTTTTGTGTTAAAAATGCGTGCTATACGCTGGATTTTACGGGAAATACTTCCACTGAAAAAGAAAAAAAATATTTTCGCACCAAATCCATTATCAACACAGCAAAATCCTAACCGAAACAAATATCGTGTTTCTTTAAATGCCATAACAAACCATGTCTCTTCTGACATGTTCATCCAATTTTCCCATGACCATCTATTCCTCCCGACACAGAACGGAAAACCTTATTTTTCTCATGGGCAAGCAACAGCAGCATCAAGTTGTTGATGATCCCATAAGCACATACATCTTCTGCCTGTTCTCGTTCCGGGGCAATCTTTGATGTTATTAAAGACTGTATCAACAAGCCCTCAGTTGGACTGGATTATTTCGATCAATGCCAGAGGAATGGGACAGGGGATTAGCTGACAATTTGAGCTATTGGAGTTGCATTCCAACTTTTAGTACCCCGGATTAGGACGGAAAATTGCATGATGTTGTTATGTATGAAATAGGAGAGAGAAAAGAGATTCAAGGACTTAGATTGCTGAGAGGGTTCGGTGTGTTTTGGTAATGAAAGGATTTGTATATGAATTGGTAGTGTTGTATATATATCAGGAAAAAAAAAGGTACTGATTTAGGTGCTTTCTTCCAGGAAGGATAAAATGGATTGAAAATTTTTTTGATGGAATACAAGAGAATTTACGTAAAACGTTTCGATGTTGTTTAAAGTTATTTCGTTAAGTATTTTTTTATTTATTCCATATTTTCATTAAATAAAAATATTCAAAAATATAAAATCTGTGCTGACAAAAAAAATTGTTTTGGTTTCTAAATGTTCTCTGAGAGAGTATTTATAGAGGTGGAAAATCTAATTACGAGATCATGTTCTTAAAAGTGATTTATTCAAGATCAAAAACATGGTACTATCTATTGTAGTAAACGTAAAAATATAATTTAATTTAAAAAGTATTTAAAGAAAAATCATTCGGACCCAATCTCGTGCATTCGCATATCACTCGAACACAAAAACATCTATTTCCCCCAGCATCTGAAGTTGTATATTTATGACACGTCCTCATTTTTTTAAGGTGTTGCCAACTGCAGATGACAAAATGTCCACTAATCGGGTTCAAATTGACGGAAATTGGAAAAACATTAACAATTTTTTATAAACTGTGTAACACTAACAATTCGTTATTAATATTATTAGAAATTTACTTTAATTTACTCCAATAATTTCTTTAAATCCTAACAATTTCTTACAATATGTTCAGATTCATGAAAAAAATATATTCGCACTTTTTAATGCCACATGTAAGATTATAGATGTAAAGTTAATTTTAAAAAAATAAATCAAGCCAAATTATATCCGTAAAAATCATATAATATAAAGATTCTATAAATAAATTTTTCCCCTGACTTTTTATTTTCTTCTCAATAGTAATAAAAAAATTGCTTCAATGATTGTAAAGACGAAAATAATTAAGAAATATACTGCAAAAATATTATTTAAAATATATGAAACGTCAAAACTTGTTTTGCTTTCCATGAAATTTATAGGTTTCTATCTGAAAAAGATTTACCTTGTACAAACTACTTTTACCCTTTATTCACAAACCTAGTCTATACGAATAGATTATATTCTAAACGAAGAACGATTGTTCAAACAAATATTTCTTACAAAGAAGCCACAGCTATTTGGCCATCATTTATATTTTTTATGCTTTGACATCTCTTAATTTCAAAGTAGTTTTCTATTTCGTTTTTGTATAGAAATAGAATACAAATAAATATTATGTGGATGAATTGCAAATTTGCCCTCGTAATCATTGATGGTGTTATGAATGATCCCAATCTTTTGTGTAGGTGCCAATTTTGTACTAGACTTCCGAATGTTTTTATTTCAGTTATTTGGCGTCTACTGGACTAGACTATAAAGTTTAATTTTTCTTTCTGGTGTAACTTTCTGTCGGAAAGAAAACATCGTAGCAATTTTTTTCAACGTGATTAAATAAACTATAAAAACAAACAACAAGATGCAAGATAGTTGCGACTTAAAAGTAAATTGATTCAAGTTCGATAATTTATATTATTAGCAGAGAAAAGTCAGTTTGAGAAACTGAGTTTTGGGAGTTTCCTTGGTATTTTCATATCGTGAAAAAATATTTTGCCTAGCTCTTTTCAAATACATTATTTTAGTTTTTATAATGTCTTTTTTGTTAGTCATATATCTGTACATAAAAACAGGGTTTTTTTTTTCATTTTGATTGATACTACTGCAGTAAACTCACGCTAACAGTCCCAAGCTGTATGACTGTCAATGTATCTTCTGAATAATGAGTACGGATTCTAATAACATTGATGACTTCCATTCGGAATAATGAGAATTTGAACTCATTTGATTATACTAAGGTGACTATTTTTTTACAATGAAAAGAAAGACGAAAATTTAAGAAAAAATTACAACTTAAATATATGAAACATTTTATTAATTCAAGCAAAAATACGCTAATTACGCTTACATTCTTTTTAATTATTATCTTTCACGAGTATTTTTCCATTGAATAAATTTTTTTGTCAGCATATCATTTTTTAATGTATCGGAAAGTTCTTGCAAAAAATATCCTTCATACTGAATTTTACGGTAATCACTGCAGCTAAAATATTAACATTCAATTTTGATTTCTCTCTAGTCGCTTCACAAAAATAATTACCTACTGAAAAAAACCTCTTACAACAGCTGCATTAGTTCCAGGGCAGCACAACGTAAATTCAACAAGAATAATTACGTTTTCATATGGAATGTGTTCATTTTTGAAATGGTTTAGGTAATTTCACCCACCTTTTTCTAATTTCTCAGCATGTTGATTTTCCAATTGTTCTGATTTATTAGAATTTAAATATACCTTCAGTCTTCTTTCTACTTCAACCAGACAATTGTCATCGATTTTGATATCAGACATTTCTTTCGATATTAGACTGTGTAAGAAATACTAAATTTTTTGCAAAATTATATTATGCCTCCAATTTTTCAAAATAATTTTAAATATCTTTAAAAAACTTGAGGAAACTCAGACAAATATGTAAAACGTAAATGACATGAAAAGTGTGTTTAAAATGTTCAAAAAAATTTAGAAATTTTTTCGGGTGTATTTTATTATATTCTATTAATCTGGATTGGAAGTATGAAGTATAACATTGCATCCACAAATTCAACCTGTTTCAGGTAAATCAATCATTACTCTACTGTGGTCAACTAAAATCTTTTAAAGATATTATTTTGTTTCATGGGGTCGTAAAGGTACACTGTTAAGATATATTTGATGATTTTTGGTAATAGTCGTGAGAAGAAAAGAGCCGAGCGAAGAAAAGTATTACATGAAACGTATTTTAAAAGATGAGAAGAGTTGAGATCGGTCTCCATTCTGCATTAAGTACTATCCAAAAAAAAGAGAGAGAGAAATCCCTACATTCTTTCAGCTAGAGAATTACATTCAAGAGAGTATTAGAAATATTATAAAAAAAAATCACATGATAAAATTAATTAAATGGTAGTTATTTTTAGAAATCTCGTACGTAAAGAAACTTTATGCTAGACAGCTACTGAATAAGCCACACGTATGATATTAAAATATTTCTTTTTCTGGGAGCCGAAAATAAATCTGCAAAAATACAGGGTTTAATCCTTTTAACTCTAAAATGAACTAAAAGTGGCGTTTAGAAAAATTGTATTCTTCATTGACTAAAAGAAAAATGTGTATAAAATCAGAATTTCAATATTAAGTAAGATTTTTGCATATGTAAATCAGTATTTCTCTCTAAGCAATAGTTTTTTTATAATTTACTACTTCCATCTGATTTTCTTAAAAAATAGCTATCGAATTTGAGTAGTAAATAAGATAAAAAAAAGTTAAGTATATTCTATTAAATGTTCGTTTTCAAGAAATGTATCTTTCACAATCCCTCACATTTTCAGTTTCCTCGTTTCCAAAACAAATTCACTGAGAATTCGTAAAATGTTATCGATTCGCAAATGTCATTTTAAAGAACTGTATTAATTTAATATCCTTAATCGATAATTTTACGCACTTCATTGACACATTAGTCAAAGCTCTTCATTTTTTCATTGACAAGTTTAATTCATTTTGCACGCATAAATCAGTAACGTAAAATGTCCCTAGAATTTCTACAGGCTTAATGTGCAATAAATAAAACTTTTGTCACTAAATCTTCTTAAGCATCCCTTATTTAAAAAATTTAATGACTTCCATTCCACGCTTCATGATGATGTAATCGCGTGACTAAAAGGAGAAGTGTGGTTTTACGTTCGAATATCACGGAAAAGAAACATAAAACGTCTATAGTAAGAACACATCTCCATTACGCCTGCAAAAAATTTTGTATATCACGTATCTCATTTGCATAAGGTAATTTAATTTAATTTAATTCAACTTCTGCATTTTGTACACGTGTTTTTGTTTGGAATAGTTCAAATCTAAACATGAAAGCATAAAATTACTCGGTTTGTTGGACAAAAAATGAAGTTTTGTTATTTGTTAACTTACCTTGGTTTGAAGCACATCCAATCCGTAGATATCAAATTTGATGCATGATATTATATAAAATATTTTAATTGTTGCATCTCAAGGAATTTTTACAAACATTTTTATTCATAAAATGTTTTACTTGATGCATCAAGGAATTTTTACACAAGAATTTTTATACGTAAAATATTTTACACATAAAAATGTTTTATCTGATACATCAAGGAATTTTTATAAGAATTGTTATGTATGAAATTTTTTACTTGATACATCAAATGATTTTTACAAGAATTTTTTATGTATGAATTTTTTTACTTGATACATCAAAGAGCTTCTTTTCTTACAAACATTTTTATCAATAAAACATTTTATACAAAATCTTTTACTTGATACATCAAAGAATTTTTACCATGAAGTATTTTGTACAAACCATTTTACTTGATACATCAAGGAATTTTTACAAACATTTTTATTCATAAAATGTTTGACTTGATGCATCAAAGAATTTTACAAACATTTTTATTCATAAAAATGTTTTATTTGATATATCGGGAATTCTTACAAGAATTTTTATATATAAAATATTTTATACATAAAATGTTTTACTTGATACATGAAGGAATTTTTACAAACATTTTAACCATGAATTATTTTATACAAAACATTTTATTTGATATATCAAAGAATTTTTACAAACATTTTTATTCATAAAATGTTTTACGTGATGCATCAAGGAATTTTTACAAGAATTTTTATATATAAAATATTGTATACACAACCTGTTTTACTTGATACATCACGAAATTTTTACAAGAATTTTTATGTATAAAATATTTTGTACATGAAATGTTTTATTTGATACATCAATGAATTTTTACAAATGTTTTTATCCATAAAATATTTTATACAAGATCTTTTACTTGATACATCAAGGAATCAAAGAATTTTTACTAATATTTTTAACCATGAAGTATTTTATACAAAACATTTTACTTAATATATCAAGAAATTTTTACAAGCATTTTTATCCATAAAATATCTTATACGTAAAATGTTTTACTGGATACGTCAAGAAATTTTTACAAACATTTTTATCCATAAAATATTTTATACATAAAATATTTTACTTGATACATCAAGGAATTTTTAGAAACATTTTTATATAATATTTCTTTTTAATATAAAATATGAAGGTGTAGAAATATATTAATGGCTATTAAATTTGATATTTGAAAAATATTTTTGTGACAGTGTAAAATACTTTTAAGTTATTCGAATAGTAAAATATAATAAATAGATTATCTTTTTGAACGCTTTTTTACTCATGTTTGCAAAGAAAAAACTGTATTAACATTTTTTCTAATTCAAAACTTTACTAATATTCAGTAATTTCTAAAATACTGGTATTTTTCTAAATAGCTTTTAGAACTTTTATTAAAATATAAGCAAGATATTTCATGGTTAGGAGTATGGTATCTTGGTATTAGGAGCAACATATTTCATAGTTATGAAAGAGATCGTTCAAGAAAAGTATTTTCCATTTAATATAAAATCCAAAGAATAGAATGTGTCAAAAACACATTTTATTTTCAAATATTTTCTCATGTTTCTTAACTATAAAAAATTAGTATGGGAGTAGGGAGGGGGGGGGCTTAGATAATTTGATAAATTGTGTAATATTTATTTCTTCAAGAATAAAATATGAAATGTTTTATGTACAAATATACTTTCAAAAAGGGAATGATTTATGAGGTAATTTAATTCTTAGTTCTCAAAAACGAAAAGTAACCGGGATATACCATTTTGAATTAAATTTATTATAAGAGAGACTAACCTTTATCTTCCAATAATGCATTCCTATTTCTTATATTCTTAAAGTAAAAATAATGCAGCATAGAAACAGTTTAACTGTTCAATATTAGTAATAAGTTATATATTTAATGTTTCATATCTCAAATAAATCTCCTACATTGTTTTTTCCAATATCAATGCTTAGAATATTGTTTTCTTTAGCTGGTTTGCAATTTAGCAGATTTGAAAATATGAATCATTGTATATGTGTATGCGTGCGTGTATGTATATGTATAAATGTATGTATGAGGGGTTAGAACAAGTTTTGTGGCTAAATGAAATCCTAAAGAATATAATGGATATAATTTTTAAATACATTATTAATAAAAAAATGTTTTTTACCAAACAAGTATTCAGACTTTCTTCGATCTCTACTCGGAACAAAGAACAATAAACTTGTTACTGTCCAATTCAGTGATCTTAATGCATGTTCATACATATATATGTACAAATGATCATTCAAAATGAAACGAAAAACAATATATGTTACAGCTAAATTTTTATACATAGGTGAAATTATTGAGATAACAATCCCTTTTGATTAGCGGAATACAAAGAAATCTGTATTTCTTATGACTGCTATGAGTGTCAATAATTATTGCTACAAGACTTGCGTTGAAGGAGACTTTGGATATGTTCTTCCATTCTGCGTACACACACACGTTCAAAAGTTTATCCGGTGTAGTAGCAAATGATGTATGCTGACTAGAACAGGGGTGGCGAATCTTTATGGATCAACATACCATTTTTTCTGAAGAAATGTTTAATGAGGTATAGACGTGCCATCAAATAATTTTGACTTGTGATTATTGGGAAAATAATAAAACTAAATACTAACGTCACAAAATTCTTTATTTACTACAGAAAAATACATTTTGTATTTTATAGTAGTAAATGTTTTTGTTAAACGTGTAATTCAAATTATATAAGGTCACATTAGTGTGATTTCTGCTGTTGCAGATTAGATGACAAATAAATTATATCAGGATTGGATAAGATGTTACTTTTTTAGCATAATGCATGCTGAATTGGAGTCATCTGCCAAAGTGGTTTCTAAGTGAGTCTTTAATGTTATTCATCTCTAAAAATAATGACTCGTAGACATAGGTCGATGAAAATATGGCTAAAATAGCATGAGCCTACTTCTTCAAACAGTTAAACGTATCTGGAATTGAAATTTAATGTTTTCAAAATTTGGTTACAGGCATTTTTACTTATATTTCTTGTTAATATTTGAATGTTGCAGCTATTCTTATTTGAAAGATGTAGATGTAAAATCCAAATACATTCCTTTGCACATCTCCAGATGAAGAATCAGAATATTTATGCATAAATCAGGGGAGTCATGCAATCTCTTTCAGGAGTGCCTCCAGAGTCAAAGACAGCTATCATGGATATTCGTCTGAAAGAACAGTGTGGTATCGTTTGTTAATCTATGTATGACGTTTACGCACTACTGTTGGCGTATACACTTTCTGTGTTTCGTCAAAGATAATTGCTGCAATGTGTACAGCTTGGTGAAGTTCCCATTTGCTCTCGATTCCAGTAGTTCTGTCTGACTTCGCCATGTGTACAACATACCTGTCCTAACATTTGGTGGTGATATGATGGTCTTCCCGTTGGACGATTCTCGTCACTCTAGCAATATCTATACATTTAATATATAAATCAATGTACTCGATACCCCTTAAGATATCTTTGGTATATGTCTACGAGTAAATTTATCCCAGGTTTGAGAACCGTTATAAAGAATAATGAATTTAAAAAAAAATACTTTTTATTTTTTATATGAATAATAGTAACATTATAATACAATCTTTGAATATTTCATTCAAAGCATCGGACAGTTTCTAAACCAGTCACCAACATAGAAGCATTGTGATAAAGGCATTCATATTTTAATTAGTACATAAAATTCTTACTCTTTCGCCCATCCGGTATAGTGGTTAGCGACGCTGACTGCTATGCCGTAGGTCCTGGGTTCGATTCCTGGAGAGAACTCCATGTCTTTGCTTGTAAATGCATAGAGCCTTCGCGGCAGGGGGGTACTATAAATAGCCGACGAGACGCAAGTGCACTCGTGAGGTTAGTGGAAAAGGAAGAGAGGTGGGAGGCTCTGCCCCCCCAGGTGTCCTCCCTCAAAATTGGAGTGGAAACGAGCCAAATCGTACTGTCACCTGTATGGTGCTCAAAGCTACGGCCAACAACAGGCGTCACTTAGCCCTTTACCATAATGAATTTCGTGGGCTTCGATGTGGCCTTTGCCGATCAGGTGGCATCAATAACAACAACAACAATTCTTACGCTTTCGAAATTTTTATTAACATCATTATTTCAGTGTAGTTTATTAACCATGAAATTCTAATAACAGGTTATTGGTACTCGTATTAATATAAATTTCATTCATTGCTGAATTTTTATTCAAAAATTACTTATAAAAGATTATTTAATGTGAAATGTAATTATTAATGGTTGAAATCAACTGTAAACAACAACTGTTTTAGCAGCGTTATTTTAAATTTCAGAGTATTAATGTATTCATTACGTAATTAATAATAACAGCTTATAAAATGAATACGCTCAGAATACATTCAGCTACATAGTCATTAAATGCAGGTTAAAAGAATTTCTACATAAATTTTCAAATTACAGACTAAATTTCAATAATATGAGCTTTACACTATTCTGCTTAGTTATTTAAACATTTCTAAAAGTATACAAACAGCTTTATTTATTTTATGTTGTCTGCTCTATAAGCGAGGCTTTATAAACTTCAGTTGTGGATGAGTTAATTAAAGATATATTGAGTAAACTTAATACTATTTACTTTTGTATCTTTTGTCGTTCTGTATAATAAAGCTAGTCCTGAATTTCCCTTTGGTATTTAGAAATAAAGATAAATAAATTAAATTGCCAGCTTAATTTAATTAAATTCATTTATCATTGTGTAACATTTGGGTCTCATGTTAATTAATACGTTTTATACCCAATTTTATAAATATTTTTCAATTAGTATTTTAATTACAAAATAATCATTAAATCCTCCGCCGCACACACAACATATTTAATCCTATGTACCTAAGTTTGCTCCATGGTAATACAATCCTAGTGGACTTAAATCACAAACGGAAACTCAGAAAACACTAATTTATTCAGAGCTAATCTGCATTCGAGATGACGCCGATAACAACCATAAACGTGTTGTGCCGTTGCCAAACCGCGAAACGTAAAAGCCTACGCGAAATTCCATTCAATATTAAATAGCGTTTTGTCCAACACCACTTACAGGCAATCCCCAGAATCACCCGTGGTCCCACAGGAGAAAACCTGAGATTTAATTATTGTTACCTCTCCCCGGTGCCACTCCCCAGACGATATAGACGCAGACGATTTCGGAAATTCAATCGCGCTGCTACAATACCCCAGAGTCAAAGACAATCCTCCACCCTGGCACTTTCTCTTACTGTGACTTCGCACGGAACTTCGAGTTTTAACACGGAAGTTTTACACGTAAAGTCTTTTCAATTATCAAGATGGTCCGTGCGAACGAACAATAAAGAATATTATCGCCAATTAACTTGCTGTAGTTAACTGGAAGGCCCAGAGTGTTCAATTAAGTCCAGATCAGTCTTGGCGCCTTTTGGCGTCGGGCCAGAACCATAATTCCTGATTACACTGCCAACCATAAAGAATATTATCGCCACTTCATCTGCTTTGGTTAGCTGGAGCGCATGGGTTGGCGTTTTCAATTAAGTTCGGATAAGGATTTGGCTTGGATTTGATGTCTCTTGGCGCAGAGAGAAGGACTATATCCGATTATAGAGATGCGCTCTAAGTGCATTTAATAATCCGTGCTTAATTTGGCTGAATATGAATAGTGGAAGGGAAACTTCGTGGAACTTGCTCAAGTGTGTATCTTGGCATGACAGGATTGGGAATAGTGGATAATGATGAGCAGAATATATTCTCTCGGATACGTTGTAAATGTTTGAGTTCTAGTTTTACGGTAGAAATATACAACAATTATTTCATATTTCAGGACTTCCAAGAATAGTGTCCTTTTATATATCTTTTGAAACGTAATGGATATTCAGTACGTACTTTAATCATCATTGCATTCAGACTGCATACAATACAACTCGCAGATGTAATGAATATAAAACAGATGAGGGGGTTGTTGGAATGAACTCTGGGGAAATAAAGAGAGAAGAATGAATATTTTAGTACACCCTCTGCTATTATATTGTTTTATTACATTTATATTTCAACAGTGCTGTTCTGCATCCTGTATAGAAATTAACATTTTTGTAAATTTTTAAAACGTATAAACTCGCTAGTTCTCAATATAAAATAATTATTTTAAATTTCCAGGCTAGTACACTTAGGGAAATTTTATTCAAGATACATTTGTATTTAAATATAATGTTTTATTAAATTATGTTAATCCATCCGTATTCATTCGAATTTAAAAAGAATAAATACTAACAGTATATTTAATAGATAAATATATTAACTGAAAGAATAAATACTAACGCATGACTTATATGTATTTAAAAGTTATAGTTAAGTTATCAAATGTAAAAATAAAATAGATTGTGTTTAAAGAAAATTATTTGCCTTAAAAATAAGTAGTGTGTCATATACACATTACTACAGATACGTAGGCTGTTCAGTAAGTAATAAAACTAATTTTACTGTCGTAAAACCACTCATCGGAATGTTAATTTCTGTGGTATAAGAAAAGTTTGTTGTCTGTATTAACAAAAGCTACCGATAGATGGCATGTACAGACTCGTATTCTTGAGTATCACATGATCGAACTGACAGTGATTAGACTGGAACAAGAAGGCAACAATATCCTAAAACGTTTTATCCCAGCACAGATGAAGCTTGGTTGTATTACTATGATCCAACCGTAAAATAACAAAGCAATGAATGGAAACATCCATCTTTACTTAATCTCAAGAAAGCAAAAACTGAGAAATCAACTGGTAAAGTTATGACCATAATTTTTTTACTATGGAGGAATTGTGTATCAACACGCTGTCGAAACCGGTACTATCGTAAACGACTTGTACTACACGCATGTCCTGCGAACATTGGTACAGGACGTTAAAAGGAAACGTCCATTGCTTCGAAATGGCTTTCTATTGCGCCATGACAATGCCCGACCACATATTGCTCGTTGCGTACTGGATGTATCGCAGCAGAACAATGTAGAGATTTTACTGCACTCTCCATACAGTCCTGATCTTACTTCAAGTGATTTCTGGCTGTTTCCTCAACTTAAGAAACCATTATGAGGCAAACGTTTGCAAGCAACAAAGCATGTGTACAGGCTGCGTAGGCGGTTTTGAAACAGCTCTCACAAAACGGACTTTTACATGTTTTTCAGAAGTGGACATAACTTTGGGAGATAAATGCATTACGTGCCATGGAAGTTATTTTGAAAAAAACCTTGAAAATGATGACGATTAAAAGTATTCTTTTTTTTTATAATTTTAGTCTTACTACTTATTGAACAGCCCTCGTACTTAAAAGAAGTTTATAATGAAGTAGATATGTGACTTCGTTTTAATAATATAGAATAAATACATTTTCTTTTAGTTTTTTAACGATATTTTTTTATTTTATCCATTTTAATGGTTGTTCTGTTCATTTTCTTTTTTTTTTTCGCAGCATTTTTTTATCGTTGTATTTTTGTTAGTATTATTGTTACTTGGAAAATGCCACGCAAGATTTTTCTGGAAATCTTAGTTAAAACAATAGTTATATACAGTAAAACCTGTTTTTGTGCGGTTCCTTTTTATGCGATTTATTTTGTGTTGTGATTTATTTTGTGTGCGATTTTATTTTGGGGAAATTTGTGTTGTGCGACTTTTTTTATGCGGTATGAGAATTTCTAAGGCGTCGGCACCATAGTAATGTTTTTTAACAGTGTACATATATACACTTCAAGACCATTGTCATAAAAACTTATCATTGAGCTTACAGTGCCAAAAAATGAATCAATAGAAATTGTATCTTCAAGTGACGAAAGGAAGATGGAAGAATGTGTGTTCTGGATTACGACGAGTTGCAGTGTATTATGTATGTGAAATTTTGAAAACTTCTCCATGTATACAATAAGAAATGAAATGTTTTTAGAATATTTCTATGTGATATTCAATTATTTGTTTTGTTTTAAAGCACTTTCTCATGTACTTTATAATAATTCATGTATTTCCTAAGTTCAACTTTCTTTATGGGGTCCCTCCTCGCCGCATGAAAAAAATCCTGTAGTATGTCGACAAAGTTGTCCATTTAATGTAAGTATGTATGAAATATATATATACATATATATATATATATATATATATATATATATATATATATAAATTTCCGA
>BMAV01014580.1:122623-147951 GCA_019973955.1 Trichonephila inaurata madagascariensis | reverse complement strand
TTAAAAGAAGTTTATAATGAAGTAGATGTGTGACTTCGTTTTAATAATATTGAATAAATACATTTTCTTTTAGTTTTTTAACGATATTTTTTATTTGATTCATTTTAATGGTTGTTCTGTTCATTTTCTTTTTTTTTGCAGCATTTTTTTTTTATTGTTGTATTTTTGTTAGTATTATTGTTACTTGGAAAATGCCACACAAGATTTTTCTGGAAATCTTAGTTAAAACAATAGTTATATACAGTAAAACCTGTTTTTGTGCGGTTCCTTTTTATGCGATTTTATTTTTGTGCGATTTTTTTTGTGTGCGATTTTATTTTTGTGAAATTTGTTTTGTGCGACTTTTTTTATGCGGATGTGAATTTTTAAGGCGTTGGCACCACAGTAATGTTTTTTAACAGTGTACATATATACACTTCAAGACCATTGTCATAAAAACTTATCATTGAGCTTACAGTGCCAAAAAATGAATCAATAGAAATTGTATCTTCAAGTGACGAAAGTGAATTTGAATTAATTCCTCATAGGAAGATGTGTGTTCTGGATTACGATGAGTTGCAATGTATTATGTATGTGAAATTGTGAAAACTCTTCTCCATGTATACAATAAGAAATGAAATGTTTTTAGAATGTTTCTATGTGTTATTCAATTATTTGTTTTGTTTTCAAGCACTTTCTCATGTACTTTATAATAATTCGTGTATTTCCTAAGTTCATCCTTCTTTATGGGGTCCCTCCTCGCCGCATAAAAAAAATACTATAGTATGTCGACAAAGTTGTTTGTTTAATATAAGTATGTATAATATATATATATATAAATTTCCGAAATTTTTTGTGTGGTTTGTTTATGAGGTCTCTATCTATCGCACAGAGACAGGTTTTACTGTAGTTCTATACATTAAAAAATGAAAATTATTTAGTAATGAGATATAGAGAAACATGTACACATTAAAAATTCTAATATAAAAAATGTCAGCAAACAGATCATATTTTAAAAATAGTTCAATCTAAATGCATAGAAATTCCTACAGCACTAGGTGATAAGTTAAGGCTATCTTCTATCTAAAGGTTAACAAATTTACTCAAAAAGAAATATTTCATCACCAGTTCTAGTATTTTCAAATTTTTATTCGAATGAAAGATATGTTTGCCAAAGATCTCTTTACAATATTCTAAGGAGACTAATCCTTCAAAAAAAAGCGATGTTACATTCAAATCAATGATACTGAATTTAAAAAACCAAATCATACAGCTAAACACAAGAGTGAAAAATTACCAAAAACCTAATTAAAAATAATATAATGTACCATGAGAAAAATAATATACCTGTATCTTAAAAAATACTTATTTGATAAGGAGATAGGGTACAGGTAAAAATATAATCCCTTTCTATGCATTCTAAATCAAACTTAAACATTCCGAAATCTCTCTCATCTAAAAAAAAGTTCTCAAATAATCCACTTTAAGCAAAAAACAAATTTCATTCATCAGCTGAGCAGCAGTGGAAGTGATTTTAAATCCCTTCTCACTGAAGAAGGATCTGCTTGAACTATTCCTCAGTTTCCTGCAGGATCTGGTTGTGTCTGCCAGCAATTAGATTGTCACCCGCACGTCAAAGCCGCTCCTCCAGATTATCCAACTAATCCTCTGGAGTGTTTGAGTTGAGAGCAGGGAACTATAAGGGCTCTCTCTCTTGTTTAGATAGACCAAGACCCATCAAACCCCCTGCAAGTAGGAAAAGGAGGAATTATGTGTATAGAGATGGTTTATAAACACTTAGGTTTTGTGTGTTTATCTGTTTCTTTTCGAAGGTTGATGTATTTGAGTCACTGTAATGAATATGATGAGATAGTATTTTTTTCCTCTCTAGAATGATGGATTTTTGGAAGAAGATGGTTGAAAAGGTGTTTTGGAGGATTTAGAGGAAATTAGAATTTCGTTTTTTGTTGTTTGCGTTTTTCAAGAAGTTGTTTAAGTTATCTGACTACGTTCGGAACCATGATTTTGAAAAAGCGCATAAATAGATAATTTTCATGATATTTAGTGTCACTTAGATTAGAATACATGTATAAAATTGTTTTAAGGACATTTTGACAAAAAAAAATGATTTAAATACAATATTTCGGCAAAAAATTAATTTAGAATAACCTTAATTCAAAATGTTCTCCTTTTGTGAAAAATGCTTCTATTATAATAATATTTTGCCTGTATATAGCTCAGACCTCTGTACAGAGGCTGAACTATGAGTTTTGAAAAATTCACATTATTTTTAGAGTTACAACCCATTAAAATAATTTTTGGCGTTTTTTTTTACTTAAAATGTCTCCTCTCCGTTGTCGTAAAACATGGATAAACCCACTTCTAAGATATATGTTTTAAAAATTCTAGTTGAGCCTCTGTACAAAGGTCTGAGCTATATACTTAATACTAGCTTTTGTGAAAAATGCTTCTATTATAATATTAAATGGAAGCATTTTTCACAAAAGGAGAATATCTTAAAAATGGTTCATTCTATGTTCATTTTTTGTCAAAATATTGCACTTAAATCATTTCTCATTGTAGTACCATTCTTAAAACAATTTTATATACATTTTCTAATCTAAGTGACACTAAATATTATAAATATTATCCATTTATACGCTTTTGCAAAATCATGGTTCCGAACGTAGTCGGATACCTTAAACAAAAAGGATATAATTACACAAGATTTCAATAGGCTCGTGTATAAGAATGCTAATTTTTTTGTTTCATATTTTAACAAAAAGGTCATATCTGACAAGTAAAGAGTACCCACAGCTATTAAAAGTAATTTAGTTTCTTTAAATAAATTACTACATTATTAAACTGCTCTGGCTAGAATAACAAATAGTCACTTGAAATGTCTTTCATATGATAGTGGCACACACGCAGAACATTCCACCTCACTTGTAAGAAATGCTGTTACCGTCCTGCTGCTCCGGATCACATTCTGAGATACATCCAATTTTTTAATGAAGAGGGAGGCTTAACATCCGATCCCTTTATTGTTATAGATTTTCTGGTGGCCAACTACCTTCTGGAGATGATCTTACGTATGTCAGATCGTTCTAGGATGAGAAACAAATACTACCTTATTACATCATTTTTACTTACAATATTTTTTTTCAAAAGAGAATACAATTTAAATTTGAAGTTAGTATTCAATTTTGTGTGGATGTTTCATTTTTATGCTGCCGTGACAGGGGTTATTGAGTTTTAGAATTACCTAGTTTTGTTTTTTTAGAACATGAAACACAACATACTATGTAATTTGTGTGGCTTATTTTCTTTGTCATGAAACGAGCAATTTATCGTTTAATTAAAATAATGATAAAGGCATATTAAATTCAATTTAAAATCTCTAACTCTGTCCGAAATATTTTTATTTAATATTCCTGGTTTTTGGAAACAGACATAGTTTAAATTTGATCAAATCTAACTTTCTGATGTGTTCCAGGGTGCACAAAAATATAATTCTTTCGAATTTCATTTTAGTGGGGGCAGTTTCTCACCTTTAGTGAGTACTAAATCACTGATGGCTCAGATTCTGTTTTGAACTTTCTGCTATCTTATTCTTTGTTGGTGTTAAAGTAGGTATTCACGATTCCACCCTTTTCAGAAATGTTGAAAAATTATCTCTCTGATACATTTGTAAAGACGATTTTTTGGTTCTTGACTCAAATACACTAGATCTGATATTGTGATCATGCAAATAATAATAAAAAATGATGGTAATTACGTATAATCGCAACAATCACCAATTCTATTAATAATTCGCCAAGTTGGCAACCCGGATTTCCTAAGCGTTGCATGCGCGGAATTGGCAACCATGTGCTTCTTTTCATGTAATGCCAATAGGTTGCAATAATACTAAAGTATCAAAATGACTTTCAAAGAGAGTTTATAATCTGATGAATCCACTAATATATTTGGTATGAAGATTTCGAGTTTAGGTAAGTTTCTATTTGTTTAATGTATCCGACTACGTTCGAAACCGTGATTTTGCAAAAGCTTATAAGGATAATATTTATGATATTTAGTGTCACTTAGATTAGAAAATGTATATAAAATTGTTTTAAAAATAGTATTACAATAAAAAATTATTTAAGTACAATATTTTGACAAAAAATGAACATAGATAACCCATTTTCAAAATATTCTCCTTTTGTGAAAAATGCTTCTATTATAATATTTTGCCTGTATATAGCTCAGACCTCTGTACAGAGACTCAAGTAGAATTTTTGAAATATATAACTTAGAAGTGGGTTTATCCATGTTTTACGACAACAGAGGGGAGAAATTTTAAGAAGAAAACGCCGATAACTATTTCAATGGGTGGTAACTCTGAAAATAACGCGAATTTTTCAAAAATCATAGTTCAGACTCTCTGAAGAAGTCTTTACTTTATATAAGCACACACACACACAAAATATTATTACTTTAGAAGCATTTTTCAGAAAAGGAGAACATTTTTAAAAAAGGTTATTCTAATTTTTTGCCGAAATATTGTATTTAAATAATTTTTTTTGTCAAAATGTCCTTAAAACAATTTTATACATGTATTCTATTCTAAGTGACATTAAATATCCCCAAAATTATCCATTTATGCACTTTTTAAAATCATGGTTCCGAACGTAGCCGGATACCTTAAGAGTTGATTTTAGGAAAAAACATACCATAGTTAAGAAACAATTAATTATTTTTGAGTAACTTTTTCGACAATATGTTTCAATTTTGTTATTTTTCATATTGCAAATGCTTATTTTATATATATAATCACGGTTTTCAAAAATAGCAATTGCGGCTGAATTTTCAGTGAGGACAAATTTAACAGTATTTTTCACTATTCTATTGAGATATATGTGTGTTAAATCATTAAGTCTTTAAAATTTTCCTGAGAAATTCTTATTCGATTCCATTCAAATGTGTATAGTAAAAGGCGTGTTGGTAAAAATCATGGAAAACTTTTCGAGATCGATTTTAACTGTTTTTGAATGCTCTAATAAATGTACTATTATGCTTCTTTTGAATAGAAAACTTCAGAGAATTTTATTAACGCATCACAATAAGTGACGTAATTATACTGGGTGGGGCAAATAAAAGTAGCACGGATAACAGAGTTCCAGATTACTAAGAAACACGGCAAAAAAAGGAGTTAGTTCGCTAACCTGCTTATAAAGAGATGTGGAAAAAGATCACTATTCACCTCTTGGCACTTTCGGGTCCTGGTCAGCAAGTTGCGGAAGGCAGATGAAGCTGAACTGTTGGAGTTGCTGCAATCTCATTAGAAGTGTTCTGCTGCAGTTCTTGAAGACTATGAGGTTTGTTACGATACACCTTAGATTTGAGGGCTCCCCACAGACAGTAATCACACATTGACAGGTCAGGTGACCTGAGGGGCCGAGACCAAACTGACCTCCGTTAACAACTCTATCAGGAGTGAAGATTGTGTAAATGTGATCCATGGTTCAGCGGAATGTATGGGAAATTGCATCATCCTGTTGGAAGGAACTGTTGTCTTTTCCTCCACAGTTAATGTTGCCATAAATGAATTAAAAATGTTGTAAAGGTGAGACGCCTTTTTGTTACTAATCATTGCATGGCACTCTTTGCTGGTACTTTAAGGTATCCGAATACGTTCGGAACCGTGATTTTTCAAAAGCGTATAAATGGATAATATTTATGATATTTAGTGTCACTTAGAATAGAAAATGTATATAAAATTGTTTTAAGAATAGTATTACAATAAAAAAATTATTTAAGTACAATATTGTGACAAAAAATGAACATAGAATGACCCATTTTCAAAATAGTCTCTTTTTGTGAAAAATGCTTCTATTATAATAATATTTTGCCTGTATATAGCTCAGACCTCTGTATTGAGGCTCAACTAGAATTTCTGAAATATATAACTCAGAAGTGGGTTTATCCATCTTTTACTACAACAGAGGGAAGAAATTTTAAGAAAAAAAGCCAATAATTATTTCAATTGTTTGTAACTCTCAAAATAAGGGGAAGTTTTCAAAAAAAAAAAAATTGTTCAAACTCTCCGGAGAAGTCTTCACTTTATATAAGCACACAAAATATTATTATTTTAGAAGCATTTTTTATAAAAGGAGAACGTTTTGAAAAAAGGTTATTCTAAGTTAATTTTTTGACAAAATATTGTATTTAAATATTTTTTTTGTCAAAATGACCTTAAAATAATTTTATACATATATTCTAATCTAAGTGACACTAAATATAATGAAAGTTATCCATTTATGCGCTTTTTTAAAACCACGGTTCCGAACGTAGTCGGATACCTTAAAACCTTTAAATTCATGAGCGAACAATCGAACACACTCGTTCCACGAATTTGTGTTAACATAAACTTTCCACAACAAACATCCTCTGCTCTTCTTTCAGAACTATATTACTAGTACTATTCAGTACTTGTGCCCTGAATCAACTCACATTGACACAGGCTGCCCCAAGATCTGAACCGGTTTTGATCACTTGGTGTGCAAGTCACATTCCCATCCAATCGTATCGACTTGTCCGGGCCACTCTTATTTCCCCGCCCTATATAATTATATTCCGATAATTTATATCATTAATTCTTCATATAAGTTATTTTTGATAACTTATTTATAAATGGCAAGTATGCGTATCCTAACCAATGTTTTTCTTTTTGATATTTTCTTTGTTGAAAAAAATCACAAATCATTTATTTAAAAAATTAAACCACTTTCACTTCCTAATTTAACTTTTTATACCTTTTTAAATGCGCCTGCACAAATTATTTTGTTAAAATTTTATTTTTTAACTTTATTTTCTTAAGTTCAAAAATTTATTATATTTAGTATTTGACTGAACTATTAAAAAAAATGGAACCTAAAGGAAACATTTTTATCATAAAATATCGAAAAACATTTAAAACTCTCTGAAAACTTTTACGACCTCCAATAATATTTGTCCCTCGGCGTTATTATTAGATAAATCAAGAACAGTAACAATGTAAATTTATCATGCTAAATAAAATCTTTCATTTTTTTTCAAAAGGCACATCCCACCTTTGTCACAAATGAAAAACTGGGACGACGAAATGAAATATAAAAACTTGAGTAAAATTGCAAAGATGTGTTTCAACAAGAACAATAAATTTATTTCTTCTAGTTTTTGTTATAACCGTAAACACTGGTAACAAAAGAAAAACTCCAGCGCTCTCGCGAAATTACGTTCGTAGTCCGAGAAACGGCGAGACCGTAATGATATCAAATCACATTTCGAACTCAAACGAAGGAAAAAAAAAGAATGTTTCTTATACTAAAGTTTTTGTGTTCTGTTGCTTAGGCAGAATAACAGGATAAAAATAAAATAATACCATAGGACCAAGTGATGTAGCATTCTTTCCTGAAAAGTTGATGATATTGCAGTTGTTTTTTATTCCTTGCTGTTCTTTTTTTGACATTTTAATCTAGTTCCCAGAGCGTTTGTCTTTTAGTACCGGCTTAAGAAACTCAAGAAATTGTTTAGGTATATAAATCGTAACCTAATTTTATTCCATGAAGAACTAGATGAATATGTCGAGATCGAATGCAATTTTTTTTTCCCCCCCTTTTTTTTTTTTTTATTCGGAATTTTAAAAGTATTAAATATTTTTTGTGACTAACAAGGGATTATTTTTGCTTTTCTTTCCATAATAATTAATTACGGCTCGTAGGAAGAAAATAATTTTCTTTCTGGATCATTTATATTTATTCTGTTTTGTAAAGAAATAAATTTTTATTCACTGCTCCAATAAAATGTTCTAAGGAACTTTTTTTTCATATTTTTATTCTTTAAAGCATTGCAACTTAATTTTATTTATTTGTTTATAATGTAATTATACATCATAAACGAATCGCATTATTTGTGGTATTCTCAAATGTGTAGTTAAATTATTAAATTAATCAAGCTTTAAATGCATTTACTTGTTCATAATTAAATGTATTAAATTAGAATGTCATTTGCATACGTAAAATTTTAAAAAGTAAATGAATTCCTTTGTTGATGTATTTATTGTCAACAATTACTCGTATATTGGACAAGGAAATGTTTAGAAATTAAAACTAGCATATTTTATTCAAAGTAGATTTATTCATAAAGTATATTATGTAAAATATTAGAATTTTGACTATTATTTAAAAAAATTAAGTATTATATAATTTTAATTTTTTCTAAAATACAAAAAAAAAATTAAATTAAAGAATATTCTTAGTTCATTCATTAATAGATTTATTCCTATACAAAAAATATTTTAGTCGCCGACTGTATTTTATGTATTCACGAACAAGTTGTTTTCCAATGGCTTTTCATTTTTATATATAGCATTTAGTTTTCTTTTAATTTTATATAGTATAAAAGATGTCCCTAGTAATTCACATTTTGTTAAAAAAAACACAATACTTTGAAATTTATTTTTATTGTGATATTAATAGTTTGAATTTTTTTTAACAAATCACACGTGATAATTTTATTAATTCAATAAATTATGTAAAACTTTCATAATAAAAAACTACAAAAAGTTATTTTACTTAAAAGTGTGCTTTGAAATATTTGATTTTTCTTTTTTATCTATGTATATTTCATTCAAAAATTTTAAACCTAAATATTTATTGAATATTAACTATATAAAATATTATTTTCAGTTTTAAGTTAGGAGAAACCATTTAAAACAATAGAAGAAAATTATAAAAAAATTAAATAAATTCAAAATTACCAATATTTTAATGGGTTTTCTTCTGCTCATATTGTAACTATGGCTAGGCCATGACTTTAAAAGCATTTTCTCACATTTTAAAGCGTTCAATTGAGTTGATATTTTCAATACAAAATTGTCTTGTGTGCCAGTACGATAATTTAATTATAATTAATAAAAATTAATTGAATAAAACAAATTATTGAAAGATTTAAATGTTTATCATGATTCCTATTGTTTACAAAACGAAACAGTTGAATAGTGAAACCAGCAAATTAAATTATCTCCTCGTATAATTTTAAAATGTTAAAAATACTGTACGCAAAACTTTGCTATTTTGTGCTGATGTCTGTTGAAAATTGATATTAACACTAGATGCCCTAGGAAGTGCTGACTGCTTTTTAATTTCAACTAGATATATAATGCCGAATTTTTTAGAATATATATATATATATATATATATACATATATTTCTATTTAAAGTTATCTTTTTTATTGTTAATATTTACTAATAATTTGTCATATGACTGTAAATAATATAAAAATATTGAAAGTTAATTTTAAACAAATTTCTTTACACATTAATTATTCTTTCACAATGCAGTCATTTTGACTGCTTTTGGGTAATATAGGTAGATATTAAGTTTCAGTCTTTCTAGTGTTAAATAAAAAAAATAATGAAAAATAAATTTTTAATTTAATTTTTATTGAAAGATAGGAAACAAATAAAAAATGTATTATATTACTTTTTCCTTTTCAAATTCACGCAGAAATTCTTCAAAATTAGATGAATTGAATTTTAACACCGCCTTATTAACCAAGCCTGAATTTGTCTTAGAGTGCTCTCGAATTTCCCTCTAAAATGTAAGTTCCACTATCTTTACGCAAAAATAAAAAAAATATATTACAAAGGGATATAGGCAACGTAGCCCACTCACATTGTGTATTTGGTTTTAAAATTTTTCGTCAATTTCTAATGTATTTTGAATTCTTTTTCTTCTGTTGTAGGTCAATGTTCGTACACTTTACCATGCTTCATTGAGCTAAAAATTTGTACACATATTTATTTTAGATGATAAATTTAATAAACATCAAATAATAGAATAAATTATTGATTAAAGTCAATCTGAATAAGCGTTCCCTTTCATTTTTAAAAGTTAAGATATAAAAAAATTATGTCACACACACACAAAGTGAAAAGTTTGAAAGAAAACCCATATTTAAAAAAAAAAAACTCTTTTTACTGATATTATTTAAAAACCTCTTTATATGGTATAAAATTTATAGAAAATTTAAGATGGCTAGGATACTACTTTTAAATCAGTCTAAGTGGTAGCAATGCGTTCGAATACTTCTAAAAGATTTTTTTTTTAAAGATGACAGCGCATTAAAAATTTTATCCCTTTTACAGAGAACCATGCAATCATTAACTTAAGAGAATATGTTATTTCCGCACCGTAGTCAATTATTACAATATTTAAAGTTCCTTAAGCAATCCAGATTTTATAACAATTGCATTTAGGAAGAGTTAATTATATTTTCATCATTAGTACCTCTCCTCTAATCACCTTAAAAGTGCATAAAATTCTTTCAGTGCTGAAAGTAATTTTACTTTCCTTATTTCAAGACATTCTAGCAAAGTTAATTACCTCGAGAATTACAGCGATTAATCATAGCAAAAATGTGGAGAAAAAAAATCATTTTAATGTTCTTTGAGAAGTTTAGAAAGTGGTTTTTAAATTTTTGTCCTAATGGAGATTTGTTGAACGCTATAACTTTATTCTTGAACATATTTTCCTTTAGTTTAATGAGAAATTTATAAAAGTAGAGAGAACAGGTTTTAAAATAATCGTTAGTATAAACTTACCGAAGGTGTAAATTTTTTTTTTTTTTTTTATAATGATTATAAGACCGAGCAATTTTTATTTGACGTCTTGAAAATAATTATTAATTTATACTGTATTAAACAATATTATAAGCAAACCCAAAACTCTTACGAATAAAATAATAAATTTATAATATTTTAGAAAATTAAAATTATAAATTCGTATTATTAATAATTAATTTATGCTTATGGAATATAATAGTGACTTTTATGAAAATTAATGAAATTAATGAAAATTAATGACTTTTATGAAAATGTAAATGAAAAATATTTCAAACAGTATTTTGCATTCAAATTTAAGCTTAAAGCTTGTGCACAAATATGTAAATAAAGTTTTTTTAAAACTAGAACTCAAAGATACATGTTTTACAATTATTATTTTAAGTTTATCTCAACAAAACTGTTTTATTTTCAAAAAATTATACACAGCTGGGAAATTCTTTTAGTAAATGAAATTAAATAAATTTATATTTTTTAAATTTTACTTAGAAAATTAGTTATTAACTACGGGTGATTCATTAGTTTGAAGATGTAAATATTTTTAATGTAAATTATATTTTTATTAAGATAAAATAACACTCTTATATTGAATTCTTCCTTGATCTAATATTTCAAGAAAATACCCATCGCTTTATTTTGTTTTTCAAAAATATATTGAAAATGCTTCTCTCATGTCAGCTTAGTAATAAATAAACATAAATATCAATAAAAATAAATTTTTGTTTGCTTTATTTCATTAAAACGTAAGTATTTCGAAATTCAAACTTGAACACAAACTTACTTAACTTACTTATCTTCAACTTTAAGTACTTATACTCTTCTTTATGAGTATTTTAATAGAATATTTTTACAAAGGATTGAATTAATTTGCCTTGCGCTTGTTTATTTTATTTTTAAATTGAATGATTTGTTAAAGGTAATGTGAATGGCTTAGGTTTTATACTTTTAGACCTAATCACTATTTTAACATGTAAAATGTCGTATATTATTTAACATTTGACGTTATAAATTGATATTTGTTTAACACTTCTGAGATTTATAAAAAAAAAATGCCTATTTCAATATCTAATAGTGAATGTAGCTTAGGAAATACACCTTTATACGAAATAAAAAATTAAACTCAAAGCCTTTTATATTAAATAGAAAAATGCGTCTATAAAAGCCGCAATCAAATTTTTCATAAAATATAATAGTTAAAGAACCCAATAATAATAAAAACAAGTGATATATAAAAAAAAGATTTAAGTCAATTCCTACTTAGGTCAACAAAGAAAAATTTTATTTTAGTTACTTATTATTAAATAGTTACAATTAATATAAATATGTATATACATATGAGAGAATCGCTACATTAAGAGGTAATTAATTTCTATTAATTATCAATAAAGTATCGTATTGTCATCCAAAACAATCGTGTATATAAATTTCAGTTCAACTGAATACTTTAACACGTGAGAAAAAAACCTTTTCAAGTTTTGACACAAGTCGCCAAAAGGGTCACTAAGTCGCCAAAAATGGTGCCAACGTGGTTGTATTTGTAATTTTTTAAATAATTAGTTTTAATCCATTAATTTTTATTAACTATTATTATATTATTGTATTGTCATCCAAAATAATCCTGTATATAAAATTTCAGCTCAATTAAGCGCTTTAAAATGTATTTTATTAACGATTGAAAATTCCACCATAAATAAATAAATATATAGAGATTGTGAGCTATTAGTAGGAATTGTGTGAAAAAAGACTTCAAAAAAATTATGCCATATATATTTTTTAATGTTTTGTTAAATTGTTTTAAAATGCTACAGTGTTAATGCTACTGAAAATCGGGTGCGGGATAGAATCGAAGACAAAACATTTGTTGGGTGGAGAAAATTGAGTTCCCATCCATTTCAAAACGAAAAATGTAACTTTCCGTCCATTCTGGCCACTTGCAACGAGAACTTATCCTGTTCCGCAATTTATCTCCATTACTCAGTCTATCTTAAACTTCATTGTCTTCTCGTATTTAGAAAATGTTTTTGTGTATGCTTTCTCTAAATCACCTGAACATCAAAGATATCGGTAATGGCATCAAGACGAGTTGTCTACGACACAAGTTTGAAAGAGGAGGGGGCGGGGGTAATTTTATATGCAGAAAAAAACAAAAACAGAGCAGTCACTGAAAATTTGACACGAATGAAAAAAAACATACGTCGATGGCGTAAGCAAAATGATATAATTTTTGCTTGTAAATATTCAACAGTCTTTAATAATTCTTTTGCATTCATCTATAATTCATTTTTTTTAAAAAAAAATTTGCATAACAAATGCAGTGGAATAGACGAAAGACGACACACCGGGGGGGGGGAAGGATGGTGACGCAGGTCACCAATTCCGAGATCAGCTGTGCCAATGGGAGTGACGAATTATTTTCGAAGCATGATACGGATGGTTAAAGTAATTATAGGCTCCTGTATGTATTTGAAAGTTTTTAACACTGGAAAAATAAATTAATTATTAACTTCTTATTATTTCTCACAATTTTTTTTATAAGTTTCTTAACTATTGGATATCTATGAACCTTTTAAGCATTTTTTTATATTTTTTCTCAAAAATGCGTAGAGAATAGGGGGTGCTTCTTAGAATCGATGGTGGCTTAAATTCTAGTAAATACGGTATTTTTTTAAACTTGCATCTTATCTTCTTACCAAATTTCTATATTGAATAATTTTTAAATTTTTTCACTTTTCTTATATATATAGTCTTGAACGGCAAAAGATGGAGAAATCAAGTTCTGTTTTTGTAATAATAGAAAAGTTATTGAATATGATAAAGTAGTCAGGATTAAAAATAAAACAAAAATAAATGCTTTGAAATCCGTGTATGTTTTTTTTTTTAAATTAAGACAGCCTGTGACGTCTCTCACGTTCTTCTTCTAACATAACTCCTAAGTTGTTTGACGGCCACGATTAATGGCAAAACTTTTCCAACCCAATACCAAGAAGAGAAACGGATCGAATATGCAAATGAGATATACTTTAAAAGGATAGAAGGTTTGGTGAGATATAACGGCAAGCCTAGAGATAACTTAGTGCGGAATTGTTTGGAATAAAGGTTAGACGTCCTACAGCTTTGGAAGAAGGATACGCTCATTGCCTTAAATTATAATAAGGATTAAGAAAGCATGAGTCTTCTCATCTAAAATTAACATAATAGGAATTTCTTCAACCTAGGAAGGAAGGTGACTCTATAAAAGATAATATTTTGTATAGGAAGTTAGATTAGACAGTTAAATTAATATAATTAAGATAAATGTTCTAGTTGCGCGATCTGACTTGAATATAAGGTTTAATTGTTGGCATATTCTCACTTTAAGAAAGTTGTTATTTAGAATTAAGTAATTTAAGTTATTCTTAATAAAAGTTGTGTTAAGAATTACATAATGTCTCATCATTTAGATAATCCCACACCTCTAGCTTACGCGAATCATCCCAGACATAGTTATCACAGGATGGCTATGTCTCAAGCCAAACAGTATTTTTCCGTTAATAAGTAAAAAAATTAACTGTTAAATTAAAGATATATGAAGATTTCTACTAAATAGAACTGAAATTCAGTCAAAGACTTCAGTGGTCTATATTAGCATTATTCTTAAAAATGTTTATACGCTTATCAAAATAAACATAATTTTTGATTAAAAGTTATATTTTCTTGCTGTACTGCAACACGTCTATAAATAAATCAGATAACTTTAACTTTTTAAATAATCTGTCTCTTTAATTGACTCTATTTTGCTACGATAAAAAAATAATTGTTTTTTAAGGTATCCGACTACATTCGGAACAGTGATTTTGCAAAAGCGTATAAATGGATAATATTTATGATATTTAGTATCACTTAGATTAGAAAATGTACATAAAATTGTTTTGAGAATATTATTGCAATAAAAAATTATTTAAGTACAATATTTTGACAAAAAATGAACACAGAGTGACCAATTTTCAAAATATTCTCCTTCTGTGAAAAATGCTTCTGTTATAATAATATTTTGCCTGTATATAGCTCAGACCTCTGTACAGAGGCTCAACTAGAATTTTTGAAATATATAACTTAGAAGTGGTTTTATCCATGTTTTACGTTAACAGAGGAGAGAAATTTTAAGAAAAAAACGCCGATAATTATTTCAATGGATTGTAACTCTGAAAATAATGTGAATTTTTCAAAAAAATAGTTCAGACTCTCGGGAGAAGTTTTTACTTTATATAAGCACACACACACACACACAAAATACTATTATTTTAAAATAGTTTTTTACATAAGGAGAACATTTGGAAAAAAGGTTATTCTAAGTTTATTTTTTGCCAAAATATTGTATTTAAATAATTTTTTGTCAAAATGTCCTTAAAACAATTTTATACATATATTCCAATCTTGGTGACACTAAATATGATAAAATTATCCATTTATGTTCTTTTTTAAAATCACGGTTCCAAACGTAGTCGGATACCTTAAGAGTTCGTCATGCTAAGAATAACAAAGAATTAAGAATATGTGCATTCGATACGAGTTTTTCTCTCCATGTATAATCTGAGAGCAGTTATTTCTTTCACTTCCTATTTTTTTTCACTTACTGAACTTTTTGATTGTCATCTAATTCTATAATTTTAAATTGCCGAAAAATTTATATTAGCTATTGTTCTTACAGAATCACCCAATGCCATTTCATGTTAACATTTTGTTGAGTATTTTTTAATTCAATCATTCTTTCTTTAATCTTTAGAAAAACCTTTGTGAAAAGGGTTTTGAGTAATGTTTTGGGGTCAGCAATCTCTTTGTAACTCATACAGACTAGAAAGTATTATTTTAAGCGGTTTTGTTATTTTCTGTAGAGATATTTAGTATCTCAAACTATAACTTCTTTTATTTTTATTCAAACAGTTTTGTATGTCAATGAATAATTTATCAAAACAAACTCGTACCTTATCTTTAAGTTCTAAATCGTAAATAATAACTTTATGGTAAAAATTTAAGCAAATAATTTTACCAATAAAGAAATAATCTTACTTTGAAATGGAGAGTTATTATTTTTTTTTATCTCGCCTTCTTTAACCGATGTAAACGTGAATATTTTTTTCTGAACTCAAGAAATATTCAATAAAAAATAATCAGCATTTTATCAATTCTATTCTTAAAAAAACACATTTAAGCAATTTCAGTTTTAAAGGAACTTTTAATAACTGCGGCAAAATATTTTGGAATAATTTAAAATTTAATTCGAAGAAAAAGAACTTTAAATGGGAAGCTCTTATCATTTTTACTAACTATCGAACAAAAAAAAGCAAATGATAATAGAGCTTTACTAACGGGCGCTTTTTACTCATAATTAAACGTAAAAAAATAATTAAACGAATAATGATGTTAATTCAGTTATAAAAAGATAAAGTGATGTATATGATACTCAAACTAAAAGACTCCTTTATTCACTGGATATTCGACGGTATTTTCTTAATAAAACCCTCTTTCATTAACATTTAATAACGTAAATAAACGAGTTTAAAAACCGTGACAGAACACATCACATGTGAAACGCTCTTTATAAACGCCGCTTTTCCCAATTACTTCCATATAAATGAAATACTCTGGGAAAAAAAAGGAAAACCTTAAGCTTACATAAAGGATTACTCCTTCAGCTCTTAGGACAAAGTAGAGTGGTTTTAAACTCTCGTTAATTTTGTTCCACTTCCAGCGCCATCTTGAATTTTTTCTTTATAGTTATTTTTTTCCCCGGAATATATTCCACTGCATGAAAATGTGTCATTAATTAAATTTGCGTTTCATGTCGAGTTTGTTATTAGACGTCTCCTTTTTCCTGCTTCTAGAATAAAATAATAGCGCGACTGATAATAAATATAATGAGGAAAATGGCGGGAAAAATTCCGCATTTGTTGGACAGAACAAAAGATATTCTTTAACTAAGGATAAAGGTATATTACGCAAAGTATAAAAGAGCGATGCATATCAAAATAAATGCGTTTGTAATTACAGATCATTTAATTAAAACGTTATAATTAAAAGAGAATGGGATTTCGGTAAGAAGATTTGGGGAGAAAGTTTTATTTTTGAATTTTCTTGAGAAACATGTAATTACATTTTATTCTTTGAATGAATTTACGATACAAATTTCTTGAGGAAGAAAGAGTTCTGATATTCTCTTAAAATATACGTTTTCTTTTGATATTTGTGAGAAGTGTTCATTTAATAAGAACTAAAATCAAAATTATGAAATTAAAGTTAGAAAATAAAAACTTAATTTGGCTTTTTTCATTTCTTTTTCTATATCTCTCTCTACATATACATATATAGCAACAGAAACAAAAGATTCTATTTAATCATCTTATTCTCTTCTAATAATTCTAATCAATTTTCTCACTTTTATTATTTTTTCCACGTTATTTATAAAGTGTTTTTATGATAAACTTTAAATATAAAAATAGTGTCAATTAATTTATGGTAGGACATTTGAATAAATTTAAATATAATTTATATGTATTGTTCTTTGCGTTGTTGTTTTATTATTTCATAATTAAAAACTTATTTTTTGGTTAGTAATATAAAATTTAAACAAAAAGTTGCAAAACTTAGTTATTAGTTTATTATATTATTAAATAGCTCCCTTAATATTTGAGAATCCCATACATTCAATTCGTAATTAATTTCGAATCATGCAATTTGAAAAAAAAATGGATAATGTTACACATAAAACAAATAATTCTTTTTGTGTGTATGTGTGTGTGTGTGTATAATGCAATAATCAAAATACATTTATCAAACGGTGAAAAAAAAAGAGTAATAAAATAAAGAACGTTTATCGAAGTTAATAGTTGAATAAAATAAGAATAGAATATGCTCTGCGCATTTAATTGAAAGTAATACGATGAATAAACTAATTATTCTGAACTGTTCTTTAGCAACATAATTAAACAATATTTTATCGTCATTTTTCCGAAATTGCTCTATTTATCTGAGTTAATTATCAGATAGTAATTTAAATTATCCAGTCTTTTCAATATTTTTTAGCATTACATTAGAAAAGTTTCGCTCATAATATAAGGTGTGACCTCAATCTAAATTATGAAAGTTTAAATTATATTATGATTTATTTTATTTTGCTATTTCATGGATAATATCATGCATATGGACTAATCTATATATAGAGAGAGAGAAAGAGAGAGAATTCGCGTATATCTTTAATTAAAAAGTTCCTTTTTTTGTCGACGATATCGATGTGTCTGGGAACAAAAATCTGTAAAAGTTTTTTTACTGCTTTACCAGTTTCAGGAAGAGGAAAAACACTTGCAGAGTGGTACTCGTAATAAAGAAAAAATTTTCTGTAAAGTAATTTTTCATGTAAATTTTTTTTTAAAACGAGCTTTTTTTTCCTTTAACTTTCTACATTAAATTTTTTAAAAGTCCGTTATATCATTCATTTTTGTTATGAAGAAGCAAATATGACAATAATTAAACGAAAGGAAAAACACACATTTATGGTAAGGGAAAAATTATGATAATTTTTATTAGAGAATTATTAATTTATTAGAATTAATTTATTTTATTTAGCTTTACAATTTTTAAAGTTCTTGTACGACCAATGGAAGCATGTTTGTTGAATTAAAAGAAATATGCTGATAAATTTTATTTGGTTATTGCGCATTCAAAATGTCATTTCTTCGATGAATATACAAATTTTTATAAAAATCTGACATTTTTTTTCAATACTTTGACCTAATATATATATATATATATATATATCTAGTTCGCACTAATCAATTTAATTGTAATATGGACTTTTATTCCACTTCAGTTAAGTTTATTGTCCAGTTAATATCAAATTGAAGCTTATTTTTTTAAAAATCTTTCTTCAAAATTCATAAATCAATGAGTTATATAAAAAATTTATTCAATGCTTTATTTTTTTAGGCTGGGGGATTGATTGATTATTTAATAGGGTAGTATTTCTTAGCTTCACGAAGCTTACCTTCTTGAGGAAATATCTTGTGAATCAAAAATCTCATTGAGAATCAAACCTCATAAACTTAGTGGTTAAGGTATCCGACTACGTTCGGAACCGTGATTTTGCAAAAGCGCATAAATGGATAATATCTACGATATTTAGTGTCACTTAGATTAGAATACATGTATACAATTGTTTTAAGGACATTATGACAAAAAAAAATTTATTGGCACAAAATTAACTTAGAATAACATTTTTTCCAAATATTCTCCTTTTGTAAAAAATGCTTCTATTGTATTAATATTTTGCCTGTATTCAGCTCAGACCTCTCTACAGAAGCTCAACTAGAATTTTTGAAATGCATAACTCGGAAGTCGGTTTATCCATGTTTTACGAAAACAGAAGGGAGAAATTTTAAGAAAATACGCCGATAATTATTTCAAATGGTTGTAACTTTGAAAATAATTTGAATTTTTCAAAAATCATAGTTGAGCCTCTGTACAGAGGTCTGAGCTATACACAGGCAAAATATTAATACAATAGAAGCATTTTTTACAAAAGGAGAACATTTGGAAAAAAGGTTATTCTAAGTTAATTTTTTGACAAAATATTGTATTTAAATAATTTGTTTTTGTCATAATGTCCTTAAAACAATTGTATACATGTATTCTAAACTAAGTGACACTAACTATCATGAAAATTATCCATTTATGCGCTTTTTCAAAATAATGGTTCCGAACGTAGTCGGATACCTTAAAACTGTACCTAGTAGAACAATACGTAACATAAGAATTGGTTGAAAAGTACGTCATAAAAATAATCATTAAGAAGTGGAATAATAAAGTGGAAGAGAAATTTAAAGCATAGGAAATATAAAGAATATGAAGACTTGAGAATGAAGGGAAAACGAGAGAAAAAAAAATGAAAAGAAATGAGTAAAGAGAAAGAGTGGAGTTATTTTCAAGTTGTTAAGATATTGTTAAAATTGTTTGGTTTCAGAATTTAATCCTCGAAAAAGTTTATTATATTTTTTCGGATAGTTAATAATTGTAAATTATTGAAGAAATTTCTACAGATTTAGGTATAAATTTACACTGCATCTAATAATATATTTTTGATAATAGTTACTAGAAGTTTAAACTGCATGCTCTTAAATTCAACTGGCCTACTAACTTTTTACGGTTTGTTTTAAGTAAGGTTTCCATTTTTATTATTTTGTAACTTCATTCATTTGTTTTTATAGTTTTTTCATTACTCTGTTTATATAACTTCATTGCATTAATTTTGTTACGTGAGTGTTTTATTTTGTAATACACTTGTTTGTCTTTAAAACTTTTTATTTTCGTTACTGTATTTTTTCGTAACTTTTATTTTGCTATTTATTTTTTATTTTATTTATCCTTTTTTTTGTTAGTTTTACTTACTTCTGTATCCCCCGTAGAATACTTGAAGTGTACGAGAATTATTTTATGTCTTCAATAAAAAAAAATAACATTCATAATATTAACATTCTCCCATTAATCGTCATAATGAATATAATAAAATTTTTCAAATATTTTCTGAATATTTATAATTTTTAAAATACTTAAGAAAAAGCCTATTTAAAAACAACGAAAATATATACGAAAAAAATAATACATTAATTTTTTTTATAAAAGTTTCATTATTATTCATACATAGCATAAAACTATTCGAAAATGATAATTTTTTTGAATATTTTTAATTCAAAAAGCAATTAAATAGAAGAGAATGAAAACATTATCAAGATTAATGCTTTTTTTTATCGTTTATTGTTTTTTCAATCAAGTATGAAAGCAAACAAAAATTCTTTCATAAAATCATTAATAATAATCAAGCGTCAAAAAGTTTACGATAAATTTTAAATTAACAAAGAGATATTTTGAGCCTATTCAGTGTGGTGTGAATAAACCAAGATTTCTTAATTACGCAGCAGGCTATTACTGAATTATTTCTAAAACATCTTTTCGCAATTAACACATTTTACACTCCTGATTGCAGAGTAATTACTGTTTACTTTTTAGACACCAAATTAATTTCTCTTAAAGAAAAATAACTACAAAAAATAAATTAACATATAAAAATGTCAAAATGAATGAAGTTTATTTGCCTTATTATTGAGAATTACAAGATTTCCGGGCAATTTAGTAACTCTGTTAACATTATTTCACTTTTGCTCATTAGAATGTATTTACAGTTCTTTCTTTGAGTTAATTCTCTGGTGAATGCTGTCACATTTTATTTGAAAACATCCAATAGATAATTAAAATTCAGAATGGAAATACATTTTTTTTTGTAACGTTTAAGTCAAGAAAATAGAGTTTTGTTAATGGAAAAGGCTAAGAACACTTTTGAAAAGAGTTAGAATTTAATTTTGGAAATGACATATTTGTAAAATGAAAATAATTTTCTATAGCTCCTGCCTTCTTTTTTAATTAAGAATATATATTTATTTTTAATGTTTTATTCTTAAATGAGAATATTTTCTAAAGTATCGGGAATTTTTTAACTTCCGGATTCAGATTCCAAAGTATTATTTGTGTTTATTGTGATATGTATCATTATTTGAAATTTGAAATGGAAGTATTTCAATTATTTACTTGTCACTGAAGGGACATATTAAAGAAAGATTTATAACACAACATGAAGTTTATCTTTTCTGAAAAATTAATTACATTTATTAGTATAAAAATAATTGAATAAATATTTGATTGTTGGATAAAATTCAGCTTGCTCTTTTAAAAAGTATCTTCTTCAGAAATCATTATTTGTTTAGAAAGAAAGAAGTCACACTATTTGTGTATAGATGTGCGTTACTTATACAATAAAAGTTTTTACGTGTTATTTTTTTTTTAAATGTGGAATGTGCAAAATAATGAAAATGAATAACAAACGATCCTAGAAAGGAAATCATTGTCAGTCTATTTTAGTCAAGTAATAAAAGTAGTTATAAAGTATTTCACTGGATTTCACCCCTTAAGCGGTCAGTTTTTTCGCCTAAAATGTTCCAAAAAAGGGTATATTTTTATTGCATACTACTCATGCATGCAATAAAATACACTATCACAATTGCTTGTATAATACTCAGGGAAAAAAATTTTGTTTTAATTTTCAATTTTAAAGTTTTCACACTATTTTTTAAGTTTATTATTGAGGGACACGAAAACTCTTAAATGTTTGCTTTTTATAAGTATACTTTGCGTGCTATGATGTATCCTAAAAGAATTTCTCTCATATATACAAAAAAAAATCATGTTCGTAACTATCGTAACTATTTTCATACGGTTGAGGATTTTGTGTGTGTGTGTACATATGTAAATGCACATACAATTTGAAGCATGGTGTGTAATATACTGTGTTACATTGCAATAGATACAGAAATTATATCGGCTTTTTGGGATTATCTTTCCATTTTTATTTCTTCTCAAGTAACAAACTGCACATTGCCATGCCAATCCCTGTTTTGTATCGAATATTTTATCAAGAATCTAAATTATTTCCTTCATGAAAAATTCCCACTTTCACCACAAAGACAATTCCAAAAGAGAAGTATTTCTGTACCATTTGCCAAACTACATCTCTTAAAAACACTCGCAATAATAATCTTACTGTAAGAATAAAAAATATGTGCAAATCAAAGATAGAAAGAAGAAAATATCAGTGCCCGTACCAGTTAAGGGTCTAATGAATTATGAGGTCACAATGCCATAAAGAATGAGGATTAGAGATCACAATTAAGATTTCCATAAAGACAGACTAAGAACTAGATAATTCTTTTTATTTAACTAATTTATTAACAAATTCTTAGCTTGAGAGATACAGCAAAATACATCTTAACTTAAGATACCAGAATAATAATTAATTTATCAGAAATAGGAAGCAGATGTAAGTTGGCATTCTTATGTGTTACTTTATTTTCAAAGGACCCAAGATCTATTTCTACACCAAAACAATTGCGTTTAATAATAAACTCTATTTCATGTTAAATGTGTAATGTATTTTCAAAAATCACACGTGGTTAGATGAAGGATAAAAGAGAGGAGGGTGAGGTTGCAGTTCAAGTATCGTTCTTGTTTATTCTTCTACATTTATGATCCTGCCGGTTGGGTGGCGTAGTTGGTTTATCACTAATCTTCTGCAAATAAGGTTGCGGGTTCGAACACCATTTAATGTTTTATGCAAAGCAATAATACAGTAGTTAACTAAAAACATTGATATGCATTTCAGTAAATACTTTTAAGTAAAGTAGATATACATAAATAAACACATTACACACACACACACACACACACATATATATATATATATATATATATATATAAAGTAGAGATTATATACACACATGCATATTACATAAAGTTGAAAGTACACACACATACATTACATTACATAAAGTTGAAAGTACACACACATGCATTACATAAAGTTGAAAGTACACATACATTACATTACATAAAGTTGAAAGTACACACACATACATTGCATAAAGTTGAAAGTACACACACATACATTACATAAAAATGAAAGTACACATACATTACACATAAAGTAAACATTACACATCTAGAATATACAGTAAACATTATATGTATTTAAATTGTTAGTTTGTAACAAAGAAGAAAAAATGATAGTGTAAAAAATTTCTCAAATAGCAATAATTTGAATATTTTCATACAGTTGTTTACACTAAAAGTCTTTTCGTACTTCATGGAAAAAAATTATATTTCCTTCAAATATATAACAAATTAGGTACTATATTTCAAACAAACGTGCTCATTTTGGGCATTTTATACATATTTTGAAGCAAATCCATTAAAATGATTCTAATTCAAGAACTAAAATAAAAAAGAAAGACAACCAAGATGAAGTATAAGAGTTTCACAACTAAACCCATGTAAAATCACTATATATAATTCATTTTAACTTCTCATATCAAAACTCTAAACTTAAAGATAATTGAAATAAAATTATCAACCTTTCCTTTGTCATTATCTTTATGAAAATCATTAAATACCTTAAAAATTTCAAATTGATTTCTGGAAATAATAACTCATTACGATAACTGATATGAAAAAAATGAGTTGAATATCTAAAAGATCCAGTATCATCATATAAATGGACAATTACTACGTCTTTTACCGTCACATTAATCTTAATTCAGAACCTCATATATCATTGGTAATTTAAATAATCTTTCAAAATATTCCAAGATGATATGTTAAGTATCTCAATTTTACCCAAGATAGTTTGCCATTATAATAACAAATAACGACATATGATATTTTTATAAAAAAATTTAAAATACGGTGAAATGCAAATGTCAATCACTCTCTCCGCCCATATATTTTTTTAATAGGCCTCAATATCACTCAACGTCAAAGCTGTAACAATACACTTAAAATAGCATAATGCTTTTTCAGTGTAAAAAGTGAAAGGATATCATATATAATGATTTATGGTTTCCTGCGATTTTTAATGCTCTTTTATGATGAGGTCTTGCACGTACGTTAGTAAAATTTTTTCACGGAATTCATTTTCTAAATATAGCTTTAAGGTATCTGCCTACGTTTCTAAATCAATGTTTGACTGAAATTCAAATTTTTTTTTATTCTTGCCATTTTGTGTAGGGAAAAAATCGAGTTCCCAGAAAGAAAAAAAATTAATAAGATAAAGAATGGGGAAGGTGTCTACGGTATAAAAGTGGTGAATTTTAACCATCTGATAATAAGCATTATTTTAATAAAATAAGAATAAAATCCTTTATGAAGATTTTATTTTTTTGTTGTCAAATATATGTAACACACAAAACCTGATATCTCAAAAACTTATAAACGTATTCCTTTCGTATTTTATATACATGTTTTGTAAAGTATAATAAAAACAATGAACTAAGGATTTAGTTCTAACATGAATAACTATTTTTTACAATTTATTGTTACGAACACCATACATTTTATAAAAATTTCTAGAAGAAAATGTGCAATGAGCCACATTTTTTTGGTAAATTGTAATACATTTTTGATTTTAGTTCATTGCTTTTATAAATGTGTTAAGTATGTTGAAGAAAAAAATTATTTAAATATGTGACTTTGAATTCGATGTAGAGTATTTTGAAATTCGATATAATTTTCGTCAAATTTTACCAAAATACCTCATTTTAATAAATTCAAATAGTCATATATTTTCCTGATTAGTATTTTTCATTAATTTAAGTCAAAAGCGCCAACAAAATAACGTAAAATTACTAATAGCATAATATTTTAGAGAACGTATCTCCGAACCTTAATATCACTTTCAAAATACCTTAATATGATTTTGTTTTTCTAAATATAGCTTCTTTTTATAAAAGCGTAGTGAAATGAAATGAATTATTTGTTTTATGCAGCCTGAATGTATTTAGTCACAGATATTGCAATTCTTTTCCGTTACAGGACAAATAAACGCATATAGTTCAGTATATTCATGAATATATTTTTTTATCTATCATCCTGATTAATTATCATTTTTTTCAGTTTCTTGATAAAAGAACTATTTGTTTCCATTATTTTTTTATTTTGTTTTTCTTTGAAGATTTCTTTAAAAAAAAACTTTTTTATGAAGTTAACATTTTAAGTTGAGACACACACACATAGAAAAATAAAAATATAGGACTCGAAGATCTTAAATAAATAAAATATTTTCCATCACACGCA
>BMAV01014580.1:96742-118747 GCA_019973955.1 Trichonephila inaurata madagascariensis | reverse complement strand
CAAATGACAAGAATAAATATAGATACAAGTTGGGTGTCGTTAAATTGCATGCCCTGTTGAGAATTTCAACAAGAAATCTCACAATCGTGAAATAATCGAGATAAGATAAATTTGTTCGCATTAAACTAATTCTAAAATTAAAAGTGTTTGCAGCTTTAGATATGAAATTAGCAAAAAGGCATAAATTGAATAAAACTACTACTACGTTATTTAATTTATAGTATTTCATATTTACTGATTTTTATGATACATTTTATAACTTCTCTGAGATACGCAGTTAACTAATGAATGGAATCATTTAAAAAGATGCGGTAGTGTTGTTATATTCCGCTTCCACAATGTGACCCTTGAGCCAAAACAATTGTCCTCCCCTGCTTTAAAGCGCTAAAAAAGTCAAGCTTCTATTAAAAATTAAGATTTTATAAATAAATTTCATAGCAGAAATTGCGTTTTCAGCTGACGGCGTTTTCGGCATATTGCGAAGATGTCATTTTTGTTCCGAAAAAATAGTTTATGTCAAAAGGCAAGTGTCTTATTCTTTTTTTTTTTTTTTTGTATGTTAATGAAGACCTTAGAAAACGATGTGACTATTTATTTTAAGTAAACAGTGTGTATAATTATTTTTACAGTTGAATATCTTAAATTAATTAATTAGCTCTAACGAATTAAATTTCCTAAGTTGAGTATTTTGTTTATGCATATTTCTTAATTTTCAATGAAGTGATTCAAAAAATTATTGCATGAAAAAAATTGTAATAAATCATAATGAGGTAGATAAAGGGTTAAAGTAATTAAAAAATTATTCACCTGTGAATTCTGATTGTAGTAAAACTAGGATAAACCTGGATTCAAATCTTCTCTTAAAAGAGATTTATAAATAACGAATTTAGATTCTTAATCACTAAAATAAAATTGTCCCAATTATGATATTTTAAGTAATGATACAAATTAAACTCATTAAAGAAAACACAGTTCATAAAATATTGCTATTAATATTTATTGGAAATAAATACATGGACAGAATCGTCTGCAAACTTTATTTTTTTTCTTTTATTTTTTTAAGCATTTACGTGTTGTCCGACATTTTAATGAGATAGAAAGAAAAAGTATGTTATATAAAATAAAAATACAGAAAAAAAAAGAAAAGAAAAAGTTAATTTGCTAGTGTGAATAAATTGCAACGAAGACTTTTTTCAAAGAAACAATTCTTTTATTCAAATAAATTGTAAGTAAAAAGAATATTTTGGTAAAAGTATTTCTTATTCAAATAAATCCAAACGAAAATGAATTGTTGCGAAAAGAATTATTATGTTAATAAATTCTTATAAAAAGAATTTTCCCTTAGGAGAATTGTAGCGTAAATAATTAATAAAATCCAAATATATTTTTCTTTCAAAAATAGTTTTAAGAGAAAAAGTTATAAATTATTATAACAATCCTTATAAGTTTTAACTATTTAGTTTATTATACGCTGAAATACTGTTTTGTATTTTATACTTAAAATTTTTCTTCAGTGTATAGTAGGTTTTTTTTAGTGTCTAAATAATCACAGACTAAGAAATCCATGGTTAGTAGGATTCAAGAAGATATTTTCAAACTTGAATGTATGAGAAATTGTTCATAATAGTCTAACTTTTATTTTTTATTTTTAAACTATATATGCATGAATGTTGCTTTTAATTAAATTTTCACTTTATATAATTATGTAAAATTTTCAAATCTTTTGCGTTCTTGTAACTTTTTTGGACTTTCCATTTGAATTTTTTCAAAACTCAAAGACCACAGCCTTTATTATTCATATAGTATGCAATTTTTTTAACAACAACACTAATAATATTTTGAGAATTGGTTCAAAAATTATTTTAAGCCAGTTTGACTTAAATTCAAAAACATGAACTCATCTATTTCATTTCCTTTGCATGGGTAATATGTTATATTTATAATTTATTTTATTTTTCCTTAAAATATTTTTTGTTTCGTTTTAGTTATTAATGTTATATATTCTTAATATGTTGATGTAAGGTCTGTTTAAACATGTGTGTGTATACTTTTTATTTAAAAAAATTCTTAAAATAGGTTATTATTTTCAAGATGTAACATGTTTTATCTGCTTGTAATTATTAATTTTAATACCCTTTAGTCTAATATTCACTGTAATATTACATTAAATTGTATTGTTAGTGTAATATTCAATTGTTTTTGTATTTGGATACATTTTGTACTTCAAAAAACTGAATGTGTTCTTTAAAATTTATATAAAAGTTGATACACAGAATTCACGAAATATATTACTTACTGATATTTGCATCTCTGAGTGATATTTGATAAGACTTCTTCTAAAAAGGAAATTATAAACACTGTATCCTTTAAAAATAATTTTTTAGAAAATCTATGAGGCCAATTAAGGATTTACTAAAGTACAAAAAAATCATATCGAGCAAAATGATCAAGAAGAATAAACCATTTACACTGCTTTTTTCTTTCGTTTTTTTCCCTTTCAACTGATCAGTTTTAATTCCAAGAGCACTAAAAAAGATCGCTACTTAAAACCAACAGAAAATAACAGACTTTAAATCGATTTGACATGCACTCCATTGCGCATGCGTTACCGAGTAATCTTCAACAGTTCGCTTCGATAAACAAGCAATCTAGAAAAAAGGCGTTTCTTTTCCTAACTCTACCAAAGATGCTGTGGTTATCACAACAAAGACTGTGCTAGGAAAAGCCGTAAACGCTTAAGTTGTCGCGAGTAAAATATATTTATTCGAGTTATCTCAAAGCGTCCGCTTAGCTCAATTCCTTGCAACTTTTTTTTTTACGACGTACCTCTTCTTTTTTCCCTCTACGGGGAAGTTTTTATCGTGTCTAGGGAATATTACGGGGAAAAAAGAAGCCAAGGTTTTAATACGATTTTATATTGGGAAGGGAAGAGTTGTCGAGAAGTAACATTCATGTTACATTGTCTTTTTACAGGTGTTTAGGGAACAATATCTGATGGATATCTTGTGTTGGAATTTTTTAGTGCGAAAGCTTTTGTCATAGCTTCTTAGAAGGTGATATGAAAAGGTGTTGTGAGGAAACACTTTTGAGACTTTTTCTCCTATTTTTCAGAAATCATTTATTGCTTTTACAAAAAAAAAAAAAAAAAAAAAGAGAGAGAGAGAATTGTGGTGCAATTTTTTTTTTCAGGAAAAAAATGTGTTATTCATGAATTTAATATCTTTTGTTTTGAGAATTTTAGATTTATTGCGACAACATTGCTTGGTTCTGCTTTTTTAGCTAAGATTTCCTAGATTTAAAAACATGAATTTGTAGTATTGACTGTCAGACTGAGAGTTAAAAGCATAGGTTCTCAACGTGGGTGAAAACGCCCCGGGGCTCAGAGTGGGAGTGCTGCGGTAGCCCAGTGGTCAAGGTATCGGATCATGGCAGGTATGTCATGAGTTCGAGCCCAGTACCACTAAAGACCCGCCGTGTAGGGCAGCGATGCACGTTAAATCTGTCGAGAGCTGAAACGTCCTCCCGTTAGTGTGGTGTGGCAGTTAGGAGAGGGGTACTATCTCAGGTGTCCTCCTCGTCACTTGATTATGGTTCAAAGTTACGATGTCCGTCGCCAAAAGCCCTCGTGTAGCTGAACAGTGCGATGTTAATATTCACTCACTCGCGATAACGCCCTCTAGTGGGCGTTTGAGGCTTTCAGAGGGCAATAAAACATCGAGAGAAAATAAGGGGGTGTTGAGATGGGGCAGATATACTAAGTGTTGTCTAAAAAAGACTACAAAAAGACGCTGATTATGTACTAACAAAAGTAAACTCTAATACAGTTTACCTTATGTTGAGTGCATGCATTTCAGTCATTTTTAAATAAAGAAGAAAGTCAGTAGCATTTCAATTCCAACAATATCTATCTACGGCTAAAATATATAATATTATACATTTAAAATATTCGTGACAATAGCTATTTCAGATTCGCAAGTAAAAAAAATTGGGTCTTTAGATAAAATAAACTTAATTTAAAAAATATATTCTATTAGTATTAAAATTTAATTCTTGTTTTCACCATGTATTATGTATGCTCTTTTTTCTCTGGAATGGGAGGGGGTTGTTATCAAAATATTCACTAGAAACGGGGAAGCCAGTTCAAAAAAGGCTGGAAACCTATCGTTTAAGGTATCTACTTGCAACAACTTTTTTTTTAAAAAAAAATGAAGATAAGGGTTTTTTTTTTTTTTTTTTTTTTGTAATTTTTAGATTTAATTGGTACATTTTAAGAAAAATATGCTAAAATTAAGAAGAGAAAAAGAAATTATTATTACTAAAATGAGAAAAAATGGGTAAAAATTTACAAAAAAATTCATCATCGGGGTCCATTCTGTACAAAAGTTTATAAACAAATTTTCAATTTTGATGTATTGCTTTGCTATTCACTGTTGAAATGATCTTCAGGATAAGAGATATTTTAATTTTCACAAAAACTAGAGCACTTTATTTTAGGTATTATATGAAATTGCTTAAAAAGAGTGATTATATCCACTTAAGGGATTGTAAATTTTGTAATAAAACAGTGATTGATAAATCTGAAGGCTAAAACACTTCTATTATTATATAGAACATACACAAAAAAATTTCAGTTAATTATTTTTAAAACTCTTTGAGCAATCACTGTCTCCATTTGAGGATTTTCAAAAAATCACGTTTCGAATAAAAAGCATTTTAAAGGACATCTTGCTTAAAGTAGTGGCATCTGCTTTTTCTAAAACGCTTGTAGTTTTTGTTCTATTGAATGGAAAATAATACACTTTGTGTTTTTATATAGCTAATAAGATGGCCTATAAAATAAAATCATAAAAAAAATTGTCAACTTTTGCCAAAATTTACAATTTTAGGGTAGTCAGATACCTTAAGCTGTTCAGGAGAAAATAATTTTTGTAATCATCGACTAACAATCAACCAGTCTCTTAATGGTTAACTATAACTCATTTGTATATATTCCCAGTTGCATTTGGAAGAATTAGACGTATTTTATTTCCTAAGCCATATAGTTGGGTTCCAGGTTGCGTGTTCAAATTATATCCAAATCAGCACGCAGTCTGATTGGTTTATCAGTAATTACTGAAACAAATGTGAAATATTGGAAATGTTAAGAAATTCATACATGTGAGAAATAGGAATTAAAAACGTCTTTAATAAGATTATATAGGGTAAAGAAAGAGAGAAATTGCCTGTGAAAGTAAAACTGCCTGCTCTTAAAACCAAGTGGCCTCCTTTTTTCGACTTGTTTCAAGTAAGGCTTCGTTCACTTTATTTTGTATCTTCATTAATTTGATTTTGTGCTTTTTTTTTTTTTTTTTGTAAATTTTTCCTTTCTTTATTTTTGTAACTTCATTGTATTGGTTTTGTTCCGTAATTGTTTTATTTTGTAATTGTTTTTGTCTTTGTAACTTATTTGTTATTGGTCTTTCCTAAATTTAAAATTTGAAAGTCGATTTTAGAATTCTTCCAACTTGGATCATTTAGCTCACCCCCCTCCCCATTCTTCTCCAGCCATTGAGGCTGCAGTAATTACACCGATTTCTCTATACCAGGGATGGCGAATCAATGGCACGCGTGCCATTGATTTCACGCGACACAATATTTTGGGCACGTCACCAATCAAAGCGGTTTGCATTTTAGTTCAAAATAACAAATTTCACTATGAAGTATTAGATGTACATGAGAAACCAGACGAAGAAAAAAATACTGAAGAATTTATTTCCGTAATTGATTCTTCAATCAAGGATTTTCCAGCGAGATATAATCCTTTCAAAGAATTGTAGGAAACTCTCAAGTGTTTATTATGTACCCTAATGTGACTTTATTTATGAAATGAACTTGTCCCAATATGATTGGTTGGAAATTGTGGAATTTTTTTGGAATGAAACTCATTGATTTCCAGTCTTGTTCAATATAGATTCAAAAATTTATTGAAACAAGAAAAAGCTGGAATTGATTGAAAAAGAAATATTAACAAGCCATATAAGTAAAAATGCCAATAACGAAATTTTGAAAATATGGATTTGAATTCGATTCCAAACACATTTGTTTGAAGAATTTGGCTCATGCTATTTTAACCTATGCCTGCTAGTCATTATTTTCAGAGATGAATAACATTAAAGACACGCTTAGAAACCTTTTGGCAAATGACTCCAATTCAGCATGCATTCTGCTAAAAGTAACATCTTACAATGCTAATATAAGTTATTTGTCATTTAATATGCAACAACAGTAGTCACACTAATGTTACTTTAATTTGAATTAGTCCTATAGCTAAAACATTTACTATTATACAGTGCAAAATGTATGTTTTCGTAGTAAATAAAGAGTTTTGAGTTATTATTTACTTATATTATTTTCCAGATAATCACATGTCAAAAATATTTCACTTCAAGTGTGTACCGCATTAAACATTTTTCTAGAAAAAATGGCACGTTGATCTATAAAGGTTCGCCACCCCTGATCTATACGAAATACGTTCACAGAGAGATTCATTGCGATAAGCACAGCTCAAATCTTTAAATGGTCATTCGAAGTCTGTAAACAAATATTTATGAATGCAGCTCTCTTAGCCCTCCCTAAGTTTGATGGTAGATGAATCCAATATTCTTTGATGGTATTTCTATTCTTCAGCACATGCATAGTAAAACTAGGCAGCTTTTATGCAAAAGACCTGTGTGCCAGGCATCTATACAGCTCCTATAAAATAAAGTGTAGAAGTATTTTCTGAAACCAGAATACCATCTTCCTGTAAAAACAGATTTGTGTCGTTCTTTTTCAAGTTTTATTGTTGTTCGGACTCTTATGTTAATGCTGTACTGATGAACGTCAGACTGTTTTCAAGTTCTGTCGAATGAAATAGGTTTGTAATCATACTGTTAAGCAATCAGCTGTTAACAGTTAACCAAACTTGTATACACACCAATCTTGTCATTTTGATCCATAGTAGTTGTTCTTGCATTCAATGCGTTTTAAATGAGTAAATGTCATCTTCATTCTAATTTCACATTAACACGTTATCAGCTTATAATGATTATACTTTCCTAGTATGATATTAGAAGCCTACTATATGTTATGCATCAATTGTTAATTTTATTTTCATGTTCAGTTTTCTTAAACCTAATTTCTATCAAAAATTGTATGTTAATTTATTGTATGCAATTAGGTCAATTTATTATAGCAATTTATTTTAAAAAGACATTCTAATGCCTATAAAAAATGAGTTAACATTCTGTTTTTGAAATTTTTGAAAATAGAGGCAGTAAGTTATTGTTATCAGCAAACTTGATACGAAATGTAATGAACAAAAAAAATTTTCCATCAATAATTCATTGTAGATTCATAATTTAATTTAAAAAATTTATAAAAGTTTCAAGAATTTTAGAAATTTTATTAATGTTAGTGAATTAAGAATTCTCGCTGCGCATATTAATATACACAGAGGAAAATTTTGCGTCAAGAATGAATAAGGAAAAGTAAATGATATTTACAAGAATCACTTTTTAATGGTGTTTCAAATTCTTTCGAGTTTTCAAAAAATGTTAATGGAGCTAAAAGCTCGTACATTTGTAATTAAGGACTAAAATTTACCCCAAATGAAAAATAACAAAATATCCAAATAAATATTTAATATTTGAAAAAGTAATGAATTTTAACCCATATGCCAAAAATTAACATTTTAACAGATTTTTTTGTAATTAATCTTATTTTAACTATTCAAAAAGTTTATTCGAAGTAAAATTTAAAAATTAGTCTTTGAATTATTATTGTTTAAAAAAAACCGTTAAAAGCAGATTATTTATACATGTAATAATACTTTTCCCTAATGTCCATACCTTTGGTAGAAAAAAAAAGAAATCGAATCCCATTTATTGAATCTTTTATTCAAGACTACATTGAGAACCTTAATAATATATCAAAACACTTATTATTTCTTCCTTTTACCTGCTAAACCAATTTATCTGTATTTACCTCATAAAATCAATCCTTAAATGAGAGAAAGCAATAAAAAAGGATATCATTGGATCTCAAAAAAAGTACAAACAATCATAAAAACTCTAGCACTTAAACTCCTTAAAAAACATAATTTCATACCAATTATAAACGAATTACGAAGTATATCTGCAATTTTATGCATGGGGGGAAAAGAAATGAAGCACTGCACGACAAGAAATAAAAAAGAAACGAAAGAGAGAATAAAACAAGATAAAATAGCAAACAGTAAATGTTTAGCTAAATCGAACCCTCTAAACTCCACATATTTTCTCATAATATCGCGCTAACAAAAACAGAAAGGGGAAAAAAACACACATAAGCGATTTAAGACTTCCAAATAAGAAGCCTGAGGCTAGAATTTTCCCTAGATCATGTTTCACCGTCATCTTTTTCCCTATGATTTAGAGAGAAATTTATCTGCTTTTTATTTATTTATTTATTAATATTTTTTTCCCTTTCCATTTTTGGATCCATTCCCCCATTTATATCCGAAGGGGGTGGGAGGGAAGGATGAAATATTGAGATGGCGGGAGTAATTTTATTTCTTCCTCGGAGCTACTCATAGGAAATTCATGAATTCTGATATGAGTTAAGGTAAGGAGGAAAGGGAGTTTCGTCTGAAGGAAGGGGTTTTTAGTCCATATTTGTAAGGGACTTAATGCGAAAGATTGTCTTAAAGTTGTAATAGGAATCACTGTTGTTGTGTGCTTTTTAAGGAGAGATAATTTGAAATGTAAACATCGCCTTGAAATTTTTAAAAATGAAGGCTCATTTTGTGGAAGATGTGCTTGTCAATCTAACGTTATTGTGTAATAAATATTTAACAATGAAATAAATTCCTAAATGCATTCACTCTCTCAGGGGTAAATAAATTTTCTCTTTAGGAATAGTTTGGCTTTGAAATAACGAGTTTTTATATATGCTGTTGTGAAAAAAATTTTAATAGCTTACAATTTAGATATTGTTACATAAATTGGGATTCGTGGATGTTTTGCTATCAGTCGGAAAGAGTAAAACAATTTATTTTGGAAAAATTCCTTAAGGTATCCGACTACGTTCGGAAACGTTATTTAAAAAAAAGAGTATAAATGGATAATTTTCATGATATTTAGTGTCACTTGAATTAGAATACATGTTTAAAATTGTTTTTAGAATATGATTAGAATAAAAAATTATTTAAATGCAATATTTTGTCAAAAAATGAACTTAGAATTACCTATTTTCAAAACATTCTCTTTTTATGAAAAATGCTTCTATAATAATATTTTGCTTATATAAAGCAAAGATTACTCCGGAGGGCCTGAACTAGGATTTTTGTAAAAGTCACATTATTTCCAGAGTTACTACCCATTGAAATAATTATAGGTGTTTTTTTCTTAACATTTCTCCTCTCTGCAATATTAAAATATGGATAAATCCACTTCTAAGTTATATATTTCAAAAGTCCTATTTCAGCTACGAATAGGCAAAATATTATTATTATAGAAGCATTTTCCATAAAAGGAGTTAAAAGTATTTTCCATAAAGATTCTTAAAACTATTTTATACATGTATTTTAATTCAAGTGACACTAAATGTCATAAAAATTATCAATTTATACGCTTTTGAAAAATAACAGTTTCTAGAATGTAGTCGGATAACTTAAAATACAGGATACAGCCGTAGAATTCACACTGTAAGTTCTAGAACAGTGGCTCCCAAAGTGGTACCTACGGACGCCCGGAGTTCCTCGATATTGTTCAGGTGGTCCGTGGAAAATTAAAATTGATTTGGGGGTCCATGAACAACGTCAGGAGGTCCGCACAAGGTTTAATATCAAATTTTAAAAATTTTGATCCATTTTTATTTTTATGGGAATTTAAAAAATAACAATAATTCATTTAGTTTTTCCCGACTGGAAATTGAACCCTTTTTCGCGTGGACTAATTCAGATCCCAAACACAGATGAATACATACTAATGCAGAAGCATCTTATTGAAATGTCAACAAATGAGGGATTTAAACGGATGTTTGAACAAGAGAATACCACAAATTCTGGATATAAATAATCCCAATTTTATAAACTGCATTTTGGGTTATTGTATAGAAGTTGTTAACTTTGGGGTAGAAAATGTGGATTCAATGCCATAAGAAAAACCTCATCACATAAAAGAAGAAATCGACCGCTCGTGGGAATTTGCGGTTGCTTCTCGCAAACATTGAGACAGACATAAATACACTTATAACATCTCATCAAGTTCATTCAAGTCATTAGTTGTTTTTTTTTAATTTTAATTTAAACAAAAATTATAACTTCAATAAATAATTCTTCAGTAAAGTGTTTTTTTAATTTGTAATTTGTATACTATGCATTTATGTAGCTTTTTCACTTACTCATTGGGTAAGCTCATTGGGTAAGTTTTAACTTTAAAAAGGGGGCAAGTTTTGACTATTAAAAGGGGTCCATGGGTTAAAAAGGTTTAGGAACCACTGTTCTAGAAGGTTCTCAACTTTCTCCAGCACTCACATACGACTATCAATGCTTAAAAATCCAAGTTCGTAGCGTTAAAGTTTATCCGCAAGCAACTATTCATGAGTGAATTCTTCAATAGCTGAAGTAAAAATGACTCAGTTTCGGCAGACGAATCTTATTTACCTGTGCTTTCTCTAAAAATCAACTTAAGTCACTGATCGTGATGTTATAGATTTCTCCAGTGACTTCCAGAAGCATCCATATGTTCGCTAAGTCACCCAAAAATGGTTGCCAAAATGATGCCTATTTGGCTGTATCGTCAATATTTTGCCAAGTTTCCATTGATAAGTCATTGCAATGTAAAGCAGTGTTTCTCAAACTGTGGGGCGCACCCCCCCCCCCCTTGGAGGACATGACAACTTTACAAGGGGGGGGGCGAGCATATTAAATAAAGTCGAAAACAAAAGGCTATTTAAAAATAATTACCAGTGACTCCATTTGATTGTCATATATAAAATTATATACAAAAATTAACACTTGATATTTTGTACGGTTTATAGTTAATACCTTAACTCCTGATTAAAAGTTACACAATTCCTCCCTAATGCTAACAGTTTTCCACCTAGACGCGTGTATGTGATGCATTGAGGGGTGGGGGGAAGGAATAAAGAAGCAAATAATCTGAAATAAGTAAATCTTTCGAAAACATTGTCAAGGTCCTTTTATTGCATTCCAAAACCTTTGGAAAAATTTTATGGTTAGCAGTGCGCAGAAAAGATCGTTCTTCGGAAAGACGTATATATACGTCCGGGAAAATAAGCCCGTTGACTTAGCGAGACGTTTATATACGCGGTAGTACATAAGAGGTAACAGTCGTATAGTAGTTTTAGCGTCAAAGTTTGTTATTTTTGAATTGTATGAAGGGGACGCGATGAAAATTATGGTTTAATATTGGGTCGCGAATATGGAAACTGAGAATCACTGATGTAAAGGATAGAGTTGCTTGCGAATACTACAATTTTTATCATACAGTAAATGCAACAGAAAGTAATATTAACGTATTGGGCATCCATAAATAAATTATTTACACTATTTAAGATGAAATTAAGTAATAATCAAGCAAAATTCTCGTAACAATATCTATTCGTAATAATACTTCTCATATATCACAGACAGTAGCGCACACAGGAATTTTTCAAGGAGGTAGGGGGTCAGAGTCCACTATTCTCGTATCATGCTCCAATACACCGCCCAACATATTCTTTTGATTTTGTCGATTTTCGGAAACAAAAAACATTTTAAAAATTTTTTTGAATGAATAATTAACTTTAATTAAGAAAATAAATTATTAATAACAAATACTCTTAATTAAATTTTACGTACTATATGCAAAAGATTATAATGAATCGAAACAAACCTGAGGGGGCCCCCCCCCTCCCTTTTCTTTGTGTGAGCCACTAATCACAGAACACGATTATCAGATAAGCTTAGTTTTATTGTTAGTAAGGATTATTTTACAAGGTTGAATATATAGTTGTGAATATTTTCTTCTTTAGAATAGAAGATTAAAAATTGATTAAAAACAAAAGGAGAGACACAACTAAGTAAATATTATAAATTATATTACAGTAGAACGTCGTTTATCCGAATCAATTGGGACCGGACACCGTTCGGATACACGATTGTTCGATTAACCGAAAACCATTTATGCAGTATATGAAACCGAACACTGTACAAATATTGAAAATCTTCACATGCGGGAAACGTGCTTGAAGAAAAAGTAAAATATCGCAATTTTACCTTTATTGTGGAAAATAATCACTTATTTTTCTCCTGTCACAACTGAACAAAAGAGCATGTATACATCCCCTCACTTGGAAACATACTGACCTAATATTTTACGCAGATATTTACCAAATCACACAACTGAAATTCCCCAAATATTCCTGATCTTTGGTTTTCCCGTCTTTTTTGGCCTCACGCGAAGCAACTGCTGAGGATTGCACTTTTCGAAAACGTATTCCTATACAGTACATGTAGTTGACAAAAAAAAAACTGGTCCGGATATTTGACGCTCCGGATAATAAACATTCGGATAAACGACGTTCTACTATATATTTGAAACTTTTCTTGAGTCAGTGTTATGTTAACGTTTCACATTACATAAAGCAACACGGGGGCTCTTGGAACCGGTCCTTGTAATTTTGAACTATAGTCTTCGAAAGTTTTCGTAGGGATAATAAAAACACTTTAATTATGAAACCTCAGATAGGGAAATATGTGTGTGTAAAGTTATAGTGAAAAATCGGGAAGAAAATTGATTTTGTTATTTAATTATAAATGTTTCAAATGCCCTTACTTTTACTCTTAAAAAGAGAATTGCATCATTTTGGAAAACCCTGTGCTTTTAAAACAGACATAAATATTTTATGAATTAAATAAATGACATGCAAAAAAATAAGTAAATAGTTTAATTTGTTTCAAAATCTTCATAAAATATTACGAAAAATAAAAGTATTATAAGTATATGTACTCTTTATAATAAAACTATTCAAATTAAAGTGATTTCGTTAATAATTACTACTAAACGGTATACAGCACTGAAAAGAAAAATTCTCGGGTTCCATTTCATTGCATTAGAAACAAGTTGGTATATATTAATGCTGTAAAAAAATAACTTTTTGTGCTTTAATAGTATTATTTATTTTCTTTAACGAAATTCTGTGTAATGCAGCGGCTGCGGTAACCTGGTGATCATGTTCACGGACTCCAGTGGTATGAGGTTGAGCCCTAGCACCACCGAAGATCCGTTATGTAGAGGGGCTGGATACACGCTAATTTTGTAGAGCAGGGGTCGGCAGCCTTTGGCACTCGTGTATCACGTGGTACAATTATCAATGGCACTCTTCACTACTTTAACAAATTTGTGAATTTTGAGTGGATGGAAGTTGAAAAATTTATAATAGACTTTTTTTATTTGACAAAGGTCTCCTAACTTGCAGACATTTACGGAATTACGAAAAACTCTGAAGATAAATTTACAACTACAGTCGAACTTCCATATTACGAACCTCTATATTGCGAATTTTTCTATATAATGAACTTTTTCGTGGAACCAAGAAAATTTCACGATTTTCTTCGTAAAATATCCTCTCTATTGTGAAGTGAATTTTCTATATAACGAACTTTTTCTCTTATGATTCAATTTTTTTTACTCTATATTTTTGAAGTATTTCTGGATATTTCAAGTTATTCTCTCTTTTAACATATTTTATGGTGGTCATAAATCTTGAACTGGTTTTATTAGGTGCCTAACTCCCCGAAAGCAGTAGAATTCTGGGTGTTTCATCCAAGAAGTGCAATTTTTAACCCTCATTGTCCAGTTCAGTAGAAACTTCTTCGATATCCCCTTGCACCCTCAGCGGAGTTGTCTCGTGTTCCTGTGTCCTGGAGTAGTGTTCATTGATCATTAGTACTGTTAACTTCGCTTTCTTGTGGATCGAAAACTTCAAAACATAAGTGCTTGAGCATCAAAGAAAAAAAAATTTCTGCAGGAAGTGAATAAAGGCATCTAGAAACTTGCCTTGCAATTTTTCTTTCTTTTTTTTGATAAGTAAGATGTGTAAAATACATATATATATTAATTTACAAAACGGTGTGAATAATTACTTTATTTTAATACATAGTGTTTATGAGTTTAAAATGTGTTTTATGTTGTTTATAAAGAAAATTGAAAGATGAACCTCTATATAACGAATTTTCCATATAACGAACTCAAATCCAAAGCCCTTGATTTTTTTTTTCAATTAATTAGAATCCTATGTACATAGTACGTAAAATTTAATAAAGTATTTGTTATTAATAATTAATTTTATTAATTAATGCTAATTAAGTGTTCAATAATTAATTTTTTACTGATTTTGTTCCCGTAAATCGACAAAATCAAAAGAATATGATGGATAGAGTATTCGAGCTAGATAAGAGAATGATGGACTTTCGAACCTGGACCCCCCTGCCCCCTTGAAAAATTCCTGTGTGCGCCACTGGTGGTAATAAACATTTAAACGCAATAAACAAGATCTTTGTAATTGGCTTTCATTTGTAAACTTACTTTATACTTCTTACTTACTAGCATAAACTAATATGCTGTATTAGTTTAAATGGCAGAAAACTAAACAGCCATTTACGAATAGCTTAATCCTACAAAAAAAATTCCCCGAACTCCCACATTTTTCAGAAAAAAAGATAGAGAATGTCCAAGCTTATACACAACTAAAAGATAAATTTATAACAATACAAAAAATGTTTTAGTTCATTATCTAAAGTAATTTATTGGAGGCTTTTAGCAAGCAAAGCGAGCAAATTGTTTTTCAGCCAAATATGCAAAGTAGAACTTAGAATTTAAAAATGTGTACTTCATTGAGCATGCAATAAGGATTATCTTAAAACTTTTTGTAGATTAACCCCCCAAACGTGTTTGGGATAACTAAAACATTTAATTGAGTGAATAGAAATAAATTTAATGAAACAAAAGATGTAAAAATCCCTTGTAATTAATTCAAACCGCTGTGCTTTTGTAATTTGATTATTTGCTTATATTTTTTATCTTTAAGGATAAAAGCAACTCATTCACTCATTCATTTATCACGATATCTCCGGAACTTTTAGACCTATAGACTTGAAATTTGGTACTCGTATTCTTTTCATAAAGTAGAGACCCGCTAAGAACGGATTTTGCAAAAATCGACCCCCAAGTGGCGTTGAGAGGGCTTTAATACTGTTACATATAAATATTTCCGTTTGATCTGTTAGACGTGCAAACTTAAAATTTGGTACGCACGTTCCTTTCACGGTTTAAAGACCCGCTACAAAAAGGATTTGCAAAAATCGACCCCCAAGGGAAGCCGCTGGAGCTTAAGGGCCATTATAAATAAATATTCTCTTTTTTGAACTGCACTCATATCCAAAATTAAAGTCACAAACTTAAAATCTATGAAAACTGATAAACTGTTTAATGTTTTGCCACCAAATTTGGCTCAGAGACGTAATACAATGTCAGAAAGAATATAGCAACATAAGAATATGGAAGAGATTTTAACTGTAAATTAATATACGTCATATCAAAAAGTGTGAAACAATGAATTAGAGATAAAGCAATTACCTCGAAAAATATCTGTCTATTATGGAGTGTGACCACTGTGTACTGCTGTGCAAGCCTAACAACGAGCTGCCATACTGTTTATGAGGATGTCAATATTTGTTACAAAAATGCCCATTTTTCCAAAAGCAGGATGAGTATATAAAACGTACAGACTTGCAATTCAACAGGCACGTTTCTTTGATGGAGAACTGCTTCAAAAGAGGCTTTTGCCCCCAAGGGGTATTACGAGGGCTTAAGGGGTGTTATTGATTTTTAAAAATTCTTATTTTCGAACTCTTACATCCACATACTTGGAATTTGGTAAGCATGTTTCTTTTGTTGTATAGAGATCCACTATTAATTGATTCTACAAAATTTCATTCCTATGGGGTGAGAGAAGAGTTACTAGGGAGTATTAATAAAAAAAAATTTCCGTTTTCGAACTACTAGACCTAGAATAATAGTATCTGGTATGAATGTTTGTTTTGTTGAATTGAAATCTACTAAGAACGGGTCTTACGTAAATAGACTCTCAAAGGGGGTTCTAGGTTGATAAACTTTTTCCGTTTTTGAACTTTTTGATGTAGAATTTAAATTAAGTAAGCTAATTTATTTTACTTAGTAGAGATCCACAAAAAATTGTGTTTTGTGGAATTCCTCTTTGAGGGAGGGGGTTACGGAAGCGTGATAAATAATTTTACTTCAATTTTAGAAATTATTATTCAGAAGTTTTGTCCTTTTTAAAGCAAGAGGTGAGAGTTATTAGAATTCTTTTCAATAAAATCGAACGCATAATGCTTGGAGTTAGGTATCAATAATTTATATATATCCGTGCAAAATGTTTTCACTTACAAATTTATCATTATAAATATTAATACTAACCCTTTTGTTATAAATGGCATTGTTGGAATTTTTTCTTTGTTATAAATGATGTGTTACAAAAATTATTTCATTGCGAAATTTATTTTCACGTGTGATATTGTTTTAAATTGTATTGTAATAAATTTTTCTGTTACAAATCTTATTGTTATAAAATATATTATTACAAATCCTATTATTATAAAATATATTATTACAAATCTTATTATTATAATATATATTACAAATCTTATTGTTATAAAATATATTGTTACAAATCTTATTGTTTTAAACTATATCATTGTGGTTTCTATTGCTATAAATGATATTGCTAAGAACGATATTGATATGATTTACTAGCGCGAGTGTTATAACCTTTATTGTTAAAAAGATTACTGTATCAATAACGGGGACCTATTATTAAAACCATAACTTCTCATCCATTTTTGTTAAAAATAACGTAAAACTACATGATGTATTTTTTATTGTAATCAAACGTAAGACTTCATATATTGTTATTAATACTATCCTGTTTGGAAAAGTATATCTTATTTTTAATTTTTTAATTGGGTTATTTTTAAGCATATTTATATAAATTTCTTATTAATTGTATAAAATTTACACAAAGAGACCAAATCTGCTATTTAATTATTTTTAAATCAGAACTCAAAAAATACAAACAATGCTGTTATGATTATACTTCATTCATACCATTATTCTTCATGTAAAAAGTCATCCATTTGTGTGTATTCAAATTATAAGAGATCTTAATTGTTTTGTAAATTTTGAACAGATAAAAGGACATTCAAACATGTAAATGAATTTTAATCTATTTATAATGGATTCATATTCATTTTAAATTGTTTCCTGTATTTTTAAGATAAAGTCTCCAAATTTTTGTGGTATTTTCTCCTTTATGGTTATGTAAGGGTTAATTTTATTTTATGCCGGGCTCTGCCTTTTGGAATAGTTCAGTGATAAAAATGTTAAATAAACATTTTATGTAAATCATTCTACCTATATACTTGGAACGGTCAGCTTACGATGCTGACCATTCAAGTTAAAGTGATTTACTACATTCAGAACCTCATTTTACTAGAACGCGCAAATGAATAATTATTTTTTATATATATATTTAGTGTCCCTTGAATTAAAATATACATATAAAATTGTGTTAAGAATATTATTACAATAAAAATTATTTAAATACAATTTTTTGCAAAAAAATCAAGGAAATAATAACATTTTCAAAATATTCTCCTTTTATGAAAAATAATTGTATAATAACGATAATACTTTGCCTGTATATACTAGCTAAGACTTCTATACGGAGTCCGAAATAGGATTTTTGAGATACACGATTTAGGAGCGGATTTATTCATATTTTAATGTATCAAAGAGAAGAAAATTTTTGACAAGAGTGATTGTATTATTTCAATTGATCGTAGCTCTGAAAATAATGTGAATTTTTCAAATATTTTCGTTTAGTATCTGTTAAAATATCTTAACTATATATATAAACAAAATATTAGAATTATTATTAAAGAAGTATTTTCCATAAAAAGGGAATGTCTTTAAATTACCGTAAAATCCGGCGTATAATGCGCACCCCTTTTTTACGAAGAAACACAAAATTTTTTTGTGCAATACTTTTCCGTTTTGAAGACATTTATATTATATATAGGTATTATCCCAGGCTTTTGAAAAAAATGGTATATTTCTAGAACTACAACAGTTTAAACTCCTAAGGTATGCCATTTATTTTAAATAAAGAGTACTTCGATATTTGTTGAAGTCTAATTCAACTCCTACTATTAGCTCACACTCTCTATATATTTATTTATCTTGGTGGAATTTTCAATCGTTAATAAAATACATTTTAAAACGTTCAATTGAGCTGAAATTTTATATACATGACTATTTTGAATGACAATACAATAATTTGACTATAATTAATAAAAATTAATTGATTAAAACTAATTATTTAAAGAATTACGAATACACCACAGCCACGTTGGCATCATTTTTGGCGACTTAGTGACCCTTTTGGCGACTTGTGTCAAAACTTGAAAAGGTTTTTTTCTCACCTTTTAAGGCATTCAGTTGAATTGAAATTTTATATACACGATTGTTTCGGATGACAATACGATACTTTAATGATTATTAATAGAAGTTAATTACCACTTAATGTTGTGATTCTGGCATATGTATATACATATTTATATTAATTGTAACTATTTAATAAAAAGTAGCTAAAAAATAAAATTTTTCCCTGTTGATCTAAGTAGGAATTGACTTAATTTTTTTTTTTTTATATTACTTGTATTTTTATGCATCACTTTCTTTTTTTTTATAGTTAAAGCTTCATTCTTTTTGTGTGTGCGTGTTAAAAGGGTGCGTTATACACCGGATTTTACGGTCTATCATTCTTTCCCCATGTTCCGCTAAAAAAATTGCACTCAAATAACTTTTTCTTGTAATAATATTCACACAAAATATTTATACGTATATTCTAATTCAACGGGCACTATATATCAAAAAAATATTTTTTTGTACACTTTTTCAAAAATCATGATTCCGAATGTAGTCGGTCACCATATTAATTCTTAGAAAATCCACGAGCAATAAAAATTTATTCATTTGATTGAAAAAATATCTAATAAATAATTTAAAATAATACTTTACATTATTTTTAAATGCCACCTCGGGCTGTAAAAAATACAAATGCATCAAGAAAGAAAAAGAAAAAAAGACGGTGTTCGATTCAGTAATTATTTATGTATTTTCTTTGTCTTTTTTTTAAATTTTTATTTTTTAAGTTTTTGGTTTTGCATATACCTTTTAAAAAATGATCTCGACGAACGAGGCGTGTCTAACGGGGTTTCGAATAAATTGGACGTAAATATGCCCCGCTCTTTCGAGTAATACCCACCAATTTATAATGGTCATTAAATTTGTCCTATTCTGTTATTCTTAGTCCGTAAAAAACTTAATGACGCACGCCAAACACATACGATTAAAATCGAAAGGAGACGTTTTCTTGGTAAAAAGATCAAATAAAAAAAAAATGGAGAAAAGAAAAAGAATTAAAAAGAGAAAGATAAGAAAAATATTCGATCGGAATATGACGTGTTCTTTATTATTATTTTTTTTTTCAACCATCCACTCTTGGATCTCTTGGCAGAAGAAAATGACGCTGGTTTTCATGTTTTAATTAAAAAATAATTAAGTGTATTTTTATAAACATGAATTTTTAGTTCTTATGTCTTCGGGGAACTCTTACACATGAGATTAATATCGAGATAGTGGTATTAAAAAGAGCCTAAAATTAATAAAAAAAATAAAATTTAAGTGAAACGCAGAGGGGGGAAAGTGCAATTTAATGAAATAAAAAAAAAAACCTTTGTGAAAATAAAAACTTTGTCCTTCATTCATTAATGCTTGAAACTGGTGCTGGGGAAATAATGCGTTTATTTTGTTCTTTGAAATGGGAAATTGGTAAAAATTCTAACTAAATGAAGTTTGTTTTTACTCTATTGTTTCAGTAATAGCTGATGTAATCGTGTTTTTTTTTATAAGTGTAAAACATGAGGTGATAAATTTGTGCTCTTGATTGCTCTCTGGAACAGATGCTCTTAAGATATGGACCATTTTCTTTTTGAGAAAATTAAGAGGGGTGTTTATGATGTGCACCGGCGTTGTTTCAAATTATGCAATTAATTCGTGTGTGTACGTCATTAAAAACATATATCTTGTGAAATGCATTGCAATTTTCAGTATTGATAAGAAGTTTTGAATAAAATGAAGATAACTATGGAGAAATAAATAAAGAACGGGAGACGTTGAATATGACACAATGATTTGTAAAATTTATCCCACTACCTCGTAAAAGTAACAAAAAATATCTTAAGTTATAAAATTTCTGTATACTAAAATATATTATTTATTAGTAGAAATATAAAATGTTTTTTTAACAACCGCTCATTTGATATAGGATAACTATTTATTTTTAACAAACCTATATTTTATAAATTGTACATAAAAAGTAATATAAAAAAAGAAGTAATATAAGCAGTCAATTCCTACTTAGGTCAACACAGAACATTTTTTATTTCAGTTACTTTTTTATTAAATAGTTACAATTAATATGAATATGTATATACATACGAGAGAATCACAATATTAAGTGCAAAATAGAAAACGATTTTCCTTGCAATTTTCCATTTTCCTTTCTATATATGGTGTTGGACTATTTTTTGTACGTTTGTTACGATTTGTTCATTAATTAAATTTAATTATTTTAATAAATTAGTATAGTAAAAAAGCAATCCCATTCTCAGAAATTAGTCCATCCCAAGTGGGATTCGAAGTTCAACGCGCTATCCATTGTGCTACAGGAACACAGCGAATGATTTTCCTTTCTATATATGCTGATGGATTATTATTTTTGTTTGATACTATTTATGCAATTATTTTCATTTAATTAATAAATTAATATCTGAAAAAACTGTATTAACATCAAGTGTCATCCACTATAACTTTAAAAAAATGTATTTGAACTTGAATGGATGACTAGAAAGTATTTTACTAACGATTGAAAATTTGAACAAGATATATATATATAGAGAGAGAATTTTTAGTATATATATATATATATTAGGGTCTAGAATCTGGCAATAACTTATTTATTGCACTCAGATTTAGCGCGGGCTCTGCATTTTTAAGTGCAATTTTTAGGTAAGTTACCTCTATCTTGTAATGGATTTAGATATTCCTATCCATTACTTTCAATAGGTTTTTGCTCCGTATTATTTACATAAAGGGGGAAGGTTGGCCGGCCAAAAAACATGTTCAACCCCACTTTTATATAAATTATTTTATATAATAGCTGTCCTAAGTCAGCAATGTTTATAATACTCCAGCATCCATTTTATAATTTTTAATCTCGGTTGCTCATATGTCCTTCATTGTGTGATTTTCCTGCTGTCTATGTGTTTTTCGGATGTGATTGTTGGATGTTATCTCTTGTTTGTAGAGAATAAGACTATATATATATATATATATTAATTTACTGTAAGCATAATATATACAAGAACTGTATTTCATTTTGTGTTACTGAAAAAGAATTTTTTTACTGGAATTTTTGAAATTATTTTTATAAATACGATTTTTGTTACAATTATCAAGCTTATACTATAATTTCATTATATTAAAGGAAAAAGGTATCCTGATCTATATGAGATACAATACATATATATATATATATATATATATATATATTATATGATTAAGATATTAAATATTTATTTCTTTAAGAATTTTCCTTATAATAAGGTTAAAAAATACAATTTATTACACGAAATAAGAGGAAGAATAGTCGATTTAATTTATTCACATTCCATATGCAAATACAAAAGTGCCACACAAATATAATATAACCTAATAATTTCCAAAATATTAGTAAAAACTTTAAAAAAGAAACGAAGAGTTTACAGATTTTTCATTTTAGCTATAAAATATGCACAAA
>BMAV01014580.1:36108-88283 GCA_019973955.1 Trichonephila inaurata madagascariensis | reverse complement strand
TTTGTTTAAAATGGAAATATAACCGTTTATAAATGGATCTTCGTTTTTTCGTATGTGTGTGTATGTTTTCTATTAAAAAATTAAAATAATTTATTAAACAGGATTGAACCACTAGACACTTATTGTATAACGTTATGAAAAATATTTTGTAGATGGAACTTAAATTATAATTTTATTTGTATAAGTATTTCTTTAATACAGATACTTGACTTAATAGTAATATTTAATATACCGTGGAATCCAGCGTATAAAGTGCACCTATACTTTCAATGCATCCATTTTTAATTTTTAGGTATATTTGCCGTATAACACGCATCCCTCTTTTAGTACGAAGGAACCTACAATATACGTGCGGGAGGCAATTATGTTTTGAGGTCATTTATTCAAGATATTATCCCAGGGTTTTGAAAAAATAGTATACTTTTAAAACAACAACTTTTTTTTTTTTAAGTTTATTAGATTTGTTATTATTTTAATTAAACGGTATTCTGATCTGATGAAGTCAATTTATTTTTATCCTCATCCTCTATTTTTATTTTTGAAGCTATCATTTTTATATCCAGCGTATAACGTGCACCCGTAAATTTCGATCTTATTCTTTGTGTTAAAAGGGCGCGTTATATGCCGAATTTTACGGGTTCTAAATTTTAAATTTAGCAAATGTTTTGTAAAATGTTCTAAAGAAATTTATGGTTTCACAGTAGCCTAAAAATAATGTCATATATGTATACACAATAAGGGAGAGAGAATATTTTTCTGTTGCCTATCCTTATAGGAAGCATGATTTCAAATTATGTGTCTGTGATATCTATTTATTTTTAAAGATATTAGAAGTTTTCTGTTATCAGTTTCAAAACCAAAGCTTTTAATAAATTTAAGTTCGTTTTTATTAGTCTTTTGTTCGTCTCGATGTAAATGTTTACTATTCCCTAAAGCATTTTATTTTGTTCAAGATAAAATCCTGATACTCTTTGTATATACTTTTCTTTTTTGTTTTATATGGATATAGGTATAAGAATTTAAGTTATTTTTTTTAGGTAACAAACTTATTATTTTCTTAAATTTTTATTTTATTCGTTTTGCGTGATTTTAGCTTTAAAAATGTGTACTCGCGATTATTAAAATTCAACGTCGAATCAGAATTCCTATTAACATTTGTCCCTAATGATCCAAAATAATTTATACCGTATTTATTCGAATCTAAGTCGCCATCGATCCTAACGATTCTAAACCGCCGCATCCTGAATTCTCAACAAGTTTTTGTGAAAAACGAATAATGGTGTAGAATGATTTATCGATATCAAGTTTTATGAAATTAAATGAATTTAAAATGAGAACTAATAGTGAAGAATGAGTTATTTTACCAATATTATAATCTTTTAAATACATACATGAACCTGTAATTGCTCTAACTGCCCCATCCAACGAATTTTTCCCTTCTATTCTAAGCCGCACCGAATTTTAAGTAGCTTTAACAATGGAAAAAAAGTGCGGTTTAGATTCGAGTAAATACGGCATATCTTGAAATGAATAAACAATATTAAAAATCAAATATTTTATAAAACTTAACAAAACTTTTCCATTTTTCTAACATAATTTTAAATCAGTGGCTTGCCAAGTTGACATTTTTTTTAAAAAATCAGTTTAATGAAATAATCTGAAAAAAAAAAAAAAATCGATTTTTTTTAAAATTAAATTACTTACTATTTAACAAATGAAAATTTGTTTTATTTTGAAAAAGGGTTTAACATTAATAATATATTTTTATTAAATGTAAGGTTTAATTCCGTGATAGTGTCGCATTCGATACGAGGATGAATGATATATGTTGACAAGTTAATTTGTTTGCAAATAATTTGTTTGCAAAAAGAAGTACTGGAATGTTTTAATTTGAATAACATAGTAGATTACACAAAAAGGAAAACTCAAATTATTTTTTTGTACACTGTTCCTTTTTATTTACACACTCACTTATATTTATATATAATAAACATTGTTGTGTAAAAGTGTTTTAAATAAAAAATGATTTTAAATCCTTTCCACACTATTAAAATATAATTTCATTAAATAATATTCAAAAATTTTACAAAATTAAAAAATAACTTAAAAGTAATTCTGACGTTTGAATTATATATTTCGTTTAATTATTCTGATATTTTACTTTTGAAAGAACTTAAATTTCATTTTATTATTAAAAACTTAAACGTCATTCTCAATGAGTTCTTTAAACGCCCCAACTCAAAATTTTACCTAAAAAAACCGATCTGAATATCAAATTTAGTAACTAATTACCATTTCTTGCCACCTATTATAACAGCATAAAATCTACATCCTTAATTTAATCTTTATCCTTTGAAAAAAAAAATAAGTTCCTAGACCTGACGTCTACATTACCCCGAAAAAGACTTTGTGTTAACTTTTTTCACACCAAATCAACTGAGATTCTATTTCTTCGTTAAAACAACCGCATTGAGATCACTTTTAAATGTAAAAAAGAATTTTCTCTTTCCAGGATAATATTACTAAACCCTATCCTATACTTGAGATACTGAACATCCGAAAAAAAAAGAAAAAAAGAAAGGATATTAACTCACAGTAGCCTTTGCTGAAATACGATACGACAAACCTTTCACACTCTGTCTTTTAAATGATTTAATTATGATCCCAGTTCCACCCAAGCGTGGTATTCTAGGTCCTTCTGCTTAGAAGAAGATACCCCTTCTTAAGAGCCGATTTTTTTTTAAAATTATAAAACTAATAACAAAAAAAAGAAGAAAAAAGCCCAGCTGTGAAGCAATCCAAGCCAGAAAGTAACATCTTAGAAGAAGGCAGTGGTCTGTAAGAAAATAAGAAAGGCAATATTAAGGCAACTGTGAAGAGAATAAAAGAAGAATAAAAAATAAAGAACAAAAAAAAAATGTGAAGTAACTTTCTCCAGCCAAGCTAGAAGATTTCTTTTATCAATTTTCCCGCCTTTTTTTTATTATTCGTTCTACGTTTTCTTCTTCAGCCTGTTGAGCCTTGTGCTGGTAGCTTGCTTTTTTTGTTCTATTTTAGTTTTTTCGATCACGGATGGGGCTCACTGAAGTGAGAAGTAGATCTTCCAACGAAAACATGATCGCAGATTTAGGGGCGATTTCTTTTTAGCCCCCACGTTCTGTTTATTTATTGTTTTTATTCTCAGTCCCCGGTTGGCAATTTTGTTTATTTATAACTGCAGCGCCATCCATGTGGCAAAAGAACAAAGTTGGGTTTGGGTTCCGTTAGAATTTTTGATTAATCGAGGTTTCATCCCAAAATGAAAATTTAAAATTGCTTTTTTTTTTTTCCATAAATCATAAATGCGATGATAAATTGTTATTTTGGTCATGTCTTTTGCAATTACAGTTTATTGTTTGTATCTCTACTGACTGTTTTATGGAAATATAGTTAAACTATGCGTTTATGAATTTTTTTTCATTATATTTAATAAATTTGTGCCGATTTTTTTTTTGTTTCAAAATTTTTTTCAACGTAAAGATTGGAAAACAATCGTAATACTATTTATTGAAGCAATTTGATAAAACTTGTTTTTCGTAATTGACACTATAAAGGCATTTTTTTGCTAATCAGCTTAATGACGCTATCATTTATCTAGATACAACCCTTTAGGACCCTGCTCGCAAGATCCTGTGGGTTTGTGTGGGTTAGCCATTATTATACCTATAAAACCCGAAATATTTTTATCTTTGAATATTACATTCTTCTGGTTTTTAACTCTATACTGAACCCAATCTCACTGGAAAAATAATTTTTTAATTTTTCTCCCCCCCCCCCTCTCGGGAAAGTAAAGTGTTAAACAAGAACGTGTGGGCTGGGTCTTAAAGAGTATAATCTTAATTTATACTCCTATTATATAATTTCAATTCTTCAAAATATATCAAATCTTTCAAATTTAGCTCTTTTTTAGTTACTAGTAAAAATTTTTATATCATCACAAAGATGAAATCTGCCCTCCTCCAAAGAGGACGGGGTCGCCTATTGGTTATGGTCACGAACTCGTGGCCAGTGTGTCATAAGTTCGAGCCCAAGTGCCACTGAGGATCCGCAGAGTAGAGAGGCTGATACACGTTAAATCTAATAAGGCTCGAAGTTCTCCCGTTTGCATGGTGAAGTAGATTGGAAAAGGAATGCCAGCTCAGGTGTATTAGTTACATGACTGAGGCTCTAAATTACTAAGTCATTTGCCAATAGCCTTCATGTTGCTTTATAGTACGACGATAATAAACACTCACTCAGTCATTTTTACAATTACGAATCGGCTCCCATAAACTCTGCACACACATTGATTTGGAGGCAACATTTGAAAATTGACGTAAAAGTACGCTTTACACACTTATTTCATGATTATTCTCATATATATATATTCAATTTGAAATGCTTCCTTCCATAATTTAGATTTTAGAATGTGGTAATTTATATTTATTAATTTACACGAATTGATTGTAAGCTCAAGCAGTGCAATTTTTTCCGAGGTAACAGACATTTTTTTCATTTTTAAAGTGTCTTTTTAAATAACAAGTAGTGGAAATAAAACAAAAAATATGAATTCGTAGAATAATTCTTTATTTCATGCAATCATGAAAATATTTTCTTCTCGTTGAGATATTGCGAAATAATATTTTTTTAAAAAATAGTTCATACGGAAAACGAATTAATTAAGCTTAAGTTTTTAAACTTTCAGGTAATAAATATCTAATTTTCTGTTAAGTCATATATATTTTGTTTTTTCCTAGGTTGCCTGAATTCGAACAGAGCGATCTCGGATTCTGCCAACACTACCGTGGCGTTGCATGCTCTCAACTTATTGGCAATAGAACGGTTTACGTCAAAGCCAGTATGACTCTCAACCAAATGGAAGAAAAGTTAGCCGCTATTCTTACTATATTAGCAACAGGAAAGGTAAGATTCAACACCATATTTCTGTAAATGTGTTACCTTTTCATACAGAGTAGTTGGTGAGCTTATGGCCTTTTAGGCTTAAGTGAGACTTCTTGACCAAACTCAGTTTCTGAAAGAATTATAATCAGTGATTTGTTTTATAGTTTCATTAGTATAATTTGTAATTTTACTTTATAGAAAATAATAATAATAGTCCCTTAGTTGTTGTAGGTTCTTTGTTTTAATCCTTTATCTACTTTAAAAGTACATAGAATAACCATTTTTACGAATACTCTGACGATACTCAGCAGTAAATATTCTTTTAAATCCACTCTCCCAAGATATATTGCAGCACGGGTTCTATGTTGAGTATTTTAGCGGGGAAGGCAAATAGCTTTATAGCAGAAATTGCGTTTTCACCTGACCGCGTTTTCAGCGGATTGCGAAGATTGTCATTTTTGTTCCGAAAAAATAGTTGATGTCAAAAGGTAAGTGTCTTAGTTTTTTCGTATGTTAATGAAGACCTTAGAAAACTATTTGACTATTTCTTTTAAGTGAACAGAGTGTATAATTAATTTTACAGTTGAATATATTTAATTAATTAATTAGCTCTAACTAATTAAATATCTGAAAATTGAGTATTTTGTTTATGTATATCCCTTAATTTTTAATGTAGTAATTAAAAAAAATATTGCATGAAAAAAACTGTAGTAAATCATAATGCCGTAGATAAAGGGTTAACTGAAGTTCCATTATTTACCAGGCACACACACAAATAATTTCAGGCTATCTTTAGTAGCTAAAGATTTATTGTTCCATATACAGCCACGCGCACAACATACAAAAAAACTAACTACGATACATTATATTTAGTTAAGACCATTTTGTTTCAATACTCGCGGAAGTAATCCCCATTCGACTCTTCTCTCCATGTTGTACTGTTCTTTCTCTCCATTTCGATGGCAGTGCCACCTATATAGTTTTTTAATGTCAGGCGAATCTTACAATAATTTTCAATAAGGCTAATTTTAACATAAAGTTGCAAAGTTAGTTCTCATCTTCATAGTAGAAGTCGGTGAGACTTTATTCCACCAGTCCAACGTCTTTCAGCTGGTTTCCAAAACTGTTTCTTGCAAATAGGATAAAATTTTAACTTAATTGCATCTTTTTGTTTTACATATAATACTCTTCTCCATTACTGTCGGAAAAGGACATTAAAATATCAACTTTTCAGCAATATATGAAATGACTTTTTTAACATCGAAATCTCTAAAGTAACGCGAAAGCTATTGGGGAAGGACCTCGTAATTTTGAATCACAATCGAGGGATAAGGACACAACACCTCAGCTGATACCCAACTCTTCTTACTTTCACATACACCAAGGTGAGGACTTTGAGCCTCGACAGCTTTATCGTGCTTTCACACGGCGAGTCTTCAGTAGCGCCAGGATTCGAACTCTTGATTGATTCTATAACTCCAGTCACGATTTTGCAACTATTACCCCTCGACTATCATTGCTACACCTATCTGTAAGAGATAAGATACGAAAGATCCATCTGTAAGGCGACTGGGATCAAGCAGGGTATGATATAAGTGCAAGTATAGAATGGTGTTAGGAGCGAGTGATGAAATAGTATAAAACACTTTGACAATGTACACTCCACATTTCTGAGCAAGCTATCGCACGGTTCACATCAACTTAAAAATCGTCAAGTTGACGCTTTAGTATAAGTCAGCAACGATTCCGGAGCTGCAATTGACACTACTGTTGGAATGGGCAAGAACACCTAAATGACCCATTGACAGACAGAACATGGACAAACAAAGAAGCAAATCCTGCAGAGAAGCCAGGAGATATCATATCTTCTGCTGAAGGCTGGAGTTTCCTCGGCAGCCATCTATCAAATGGTTGTTTCAGTGGTCATGATCCAACTATGTTCAAAGTTCATTTTTCAATAAAGTTATTTTTTCGTTCATTGGATTTTTTTTTGAAAAGTATTGTATACTTTTCCCATGTTCTTACATCCTGGGCAACGTATGAAATCCTATGTTTCAATTAGAAACAAATATGCTTCATTGTTACATTCGAAAGATTTCCTCAACTTTTATGTTTGAATACCAGTGTAGAAAATACCTAATAGCCTACTTGGATTGAAATGCTACGGGGATGAATTAAAATTTAGAAATAGCTTTGAGTTACAATTTTGCTTTTTCTTCAATTCCCACATGATCGACTGGGTTGCGTTGTTGGTTAGACGCTGGCCTTGTACGCCCATGTTTTCGGGTTCTATCCCGGCCCATGTCTGTGGGTTTCCATGATGCAAAAAGTCGACAGCCGACCATGTCGTTTGATTATGCGGCGCGTTAATGACCCCTGAGCTTTCTGTTTGCCTCACGTGCTCTCTGCAAAATTGAATTCCGGAGACAATTTTGAATCGTCAGAGCTCAGGTGCCTCTCTCTAAGGAGAAAACTGGGAGTCAAACCTGCATTGCGGCAATTGGTATCTACCAATATGGTAAAGCACTAAAAAGTTATCCTGGTTCCGGGTAACGTACTAGATAAACAATGGTAAAAATACCAATCTGCAGCCCCATTTGAAATTAAAAAAAAATCCCCCATTTCTATGAAGTTGAGTTTGCTTAAATGGAGAAACTATTTAGCTCTCTCTCTTAATCTGTTTTATCGAATTTTGGGTACGTGTAGTTGTTCCGAGAAACATCTAGGCTCCACAACTTGACAGTGATTCAGAACTACTACAACTGTCAACCACAATATAAACATTTAAGAATCATAATTGCTCGTTCTATGCATTACCTAAATTTAAGGCCTTTGAAATCTGTCCTTTGTTATCAGTTTTAACAGAGGCCATATTCACAATTTCTCGGGTGGAGATTTTAGTAACTTTTTACTTGAAAAACATTTTACTGGTAGAATAAAATTAGAAACACCGACCTTTCTTTTCTTTTTTCAAAAATTGTTGCATAAAATAATAAGGGCTTTAATAACATGCTCAGCAATTTAAAATTTATTCAACATATCTAAAAATAAAGTAAAGTCGTAGATTGAAAAGTGGGAAAAATTCCTTTTCCTCTGACTAGTATTTCATAGAGTCTGATATTTGCATTATTAAATATTTATCGCGCAATTCTATATTGCTTAACGATTTGTAGAGAGCATTTATTACGCACTAAATTTGCTTTATAAATTTATTTCATAAAAAACACTCCATTTCTCTTAATGTGTTTATTTAAGAGTTATTCTTTTAGATACTTCTTCCATCAGTTGTCTAACACAATGTATGAAGCTCTTTCTTCTCGCACTTAAAATAATAATAGTAAACAGCAAAAGAGCATTATTTGTCAAATTTGATGCCTGAGTTGGCACTTTGATACTGTACATTTACACCTCCTTAATGGGAAAAAAAAAATTAATTAGGACAGTAAACAGTGTGACATGTTTACAAAGTAAAAGAACAGCAATTAACTAACATATGAATAAGAACCTTTTATTTCGTACCGTTTGTGTGCGTGTGTTTTTATATTTTTCTAATTAGAATCAATATAAAATGACAGGGGGAGAGCATAACAAGTTTTTGTTTGAAGATAGTCAGGAAACGTCGCAGATCATATATCATTTAGAGCTAAAAAAAACAGTAAGAAATGAATAGCATTAAAAAAAAAGAATTATATACAAAGAGCTAGTGATCGATATTAGGAGGCACTGAATTAAGTAATTTAATCATTTATTATTAAAATTATAAAACTGCAATAAATTTATATCCATACATTCCTAATTTTTATTTTTATTTTAAAGAAATAATGCTTAAATATAAAATTCTCTTTGATAAAGAAAAAATTAAAACATTTTAAATGTATTTCTGTTTATGGATTAAAATTAAATATCTTACTGTTGATGAAAAACTACTGGGCATTTTATACCATTTATAGTGTTGATAAATAGTTTACTTTGAATAGGTTGTCACAAGAATTTCATTTAAGAAAAAGCAACTTTAAAGTATGCGTTAAAATTATTTGGTTTCATGCTTATAAGACATTGACGAGAATGTAATTTTATTTCGAAATAAAATTTAAAAGAATACAATTTTATCTTTAAATTTATTTTGTTTTCAATGTTAATTATCAGCCATAAAAAAATATCAAACAATTATTGTCAAGAAAAATTTTAGAAGAATTAATTCTTTATACCCATCATTGATAGTTGTAGCGATTCAACTAACATAATTTTAACACATATATAAATCACACACATCTAACACATATATAAATTTCTTAAATCAACAAGTCAACCTTAGATGAAGATGACAAATAAAAAGCAAGATGAAACTCTTAATTTTTATCCTTTGTTTTCCAAGCCACTTACTAATCAGCTGGTGCCCTGAATAATGTTCTATCTTGTGTTGAGTTCAGTTCCAATTTTTGAGTTTAGAACTAAATAAATTATTTTTGTGGATTTCTCTTTGAAGTGATTAAATTTTAGTTTTTAATAAAACCTGATGTGATTTATAGCAGTGATTGCCAGATTTTAGAGCTTCCTGTACCAACCAAATGTAAAATTTTATATTTAGCACACCACTCATATAATTGACCTCTGTTTTGCGGGCTACTATAACTATTGCCTATTTATATTTCCATATTACTGACAAAAAGCAAGAACAAATCTAAAAGCAAGCACAAATTGATAACGCAAAGCAATATCAACAACTGAAGTGTTATGCCGCCAATTTACCATGGTTGCCAACTCTCACGTTTAAATATCACAAGATACACCTGCTAAAAAAAAGTTAGAAATTCGCTAAACTTAGATGAAATTTCGCTAAAAGTAGTAGCTAAAATTAAAGTATAATCCATATTCCATAATGTGTTTTGATAATCTTCGTTTTTGTGTGAAACTGAATCTTAATGAAAATATGAATAATGTCCCAGTTTTTGTGCAGACCATCAAAACTTTTTCACGGATCACCAGTTGACCACCGCTGATCTAGTTTTAATTTTGCGTTCATTTTTACAGGAAATGAGTCCAGAATGCCACAAATACGCTGTTCCTTTCTTTTGCTATGTCATGTTCCCTCCATGTGATGATACTATCCCCTATCCCGTGCCTAGACACGTTTGCCGTGATGATTGTGACACCCTGGAAGCGTCGACCTGCAAGCAAGAAATGCTGTCAGCCCGGAAACATCCCCTTTTGGCCAATCAAGACCTTGTACCAGAATGCGAAGAACTGCCTTCTCCTAGCCATCAGGGACCCTCTGGTACATTTGTGGTTGGAAAGGACCATCAAGGAAGCTGCATTAATCTTAGTGTACCACGTGTCATCCAGGTTGATCATGGTAAGACTGCTTTTTGTTAACAATATGATTCAAATGAAATTATTTACAAATGGTTTTATGTGGAAGTTGGGTAAAAAAAGTTATTTATTTATTGGGTGTTACAATGATTTATTTACGTTCAATAACTAATAGAAATTATTCGAACTCAAATTTTAATAATTCTTATTTGCTCTAGAACCCAATGTCTCAGTGCTCAGAGCTAAAAAATGATTATTTCAGATATTGTTTCAGTTTTCACTTTAAAATTTGTTGTTTTTGCGCGAATAATGTATATAAAAGTGGCCCAAGTAAGTGGTAGAGCTATCCTTTTTTTAGAACAATGAGTTCCCTCTGAAAACAACTCTATATATAGCTCACGCGCTATTAATGTGGAGTATATAAAACACCTGCGCATTGTCTTTCCACACTTAGTGCTCAATGACATAAGCATCTTATTTATCAAATATCTATCAAGGTTTAGCTGTTATGGTTCGACACCTGAGAATATTGATTTCGGAAACAGCATATTTAGTGGGCTATTCATGTGCAGCTGATGTGAGTATTTAGCAAAAGCGGTTATTGAGAACGGAGTTGCATGTTCCTTACCATGATCAAAGGGCTACAATGGCCGTTAAAACCAGCTTCTATGGCAGTGGTGAACTAGATGGTGTGTCTGACACACAGTATAGCGTACATTATTGCATTTGGGCCTACGCCGCTGACGGCCGAATCACGGTTTTGCGCTTACGTCACGTCATCTCCAACTGCAACTGCTATGTATCATAGAATATCTGCATTTGACCATAGAAGAATGGAAGAAAGTCGCCTAGCTTGACGAATTACGTTTTTTTGGTCAATTAAATTGGCAGACGAATCCGAATACGCCGAATTCTAATGGAAACCCCGGCATCGGAGAGTACACTTGACAGGATACAAGGCGCTTAAGTCGGTATTTTGGTGTGGACGATGTTTTAATGGAGTTAATTATCATCCATCATCGGAATGGAACAACTTCTATCGTCTAAGCGACTAGTGAACATCAGTGCAGACCTGGTGCAATCCTTCATTATAGCAGTGTTCCTAGCGGGTGATGGCTGATTACGAACGCAGGATGATACACCGTAATGTTAGTCGAATCCTGAAGGAGTGGTTTGAGGAACATTCTGGTGAGTTCCAAATCATCACTTGATCTCTAAATTCACCCGACATGAATCCAATTGGACATTTATGGTTCAAGTTGAAAAATCGAATCTGGGCTACCACGCTACCACTCCGCAATGTGTGATAATTGTAAAACCGGTTATAGTGAATATCTAGTGCCAGTTAACTCTGACCAGTGCTTCCCAACCTTATTATCACTGTGGACCAATCAACGTTTGATAATTTTACCGCGGCCTGCAGAGGGTGAGACGTTAATTGTTTATGTTTTAGATTGTTTTGATTTAATAATTTTAATTTAATTTGTATTTAAATATGCCTTCAAAATGAAACACAATTAGAGCAACAATTGAATATAAAGGGATTTAATATGGAGTATAAAGTGATTTCCATGAAAAGTCGCACAATCCTGAGAGAAATAAACCATAGTAAATAAAAAGGAAATAATTTAATGTTCCTTTGGTGGCCCGGTACCATTTGATCCACAGATCAGTACCGATTGGGGACCACAGATTGCCTGTATAAGCTTTGTATTTCATGAAAAAAATATTCTATTCCTACATTACTTCTCGCGTTTTGTTTTCAATAATATATGTATATTACATCTGTCGATGTTGGTCCCAACTCCTGCTTGGTGCAATGCTTTTTATGTTATAAAAGGCAAAAAAAAAAAGGAGAATTCTAATGTGTTTAAAAACTACTACTTAAGGTTTCATTACTTGTCTTACTGCAATATTTTTAATGAATAAAAGACAGAGAAGAGCAAAAAGCAGTCCATATTTTTGAATACGTTTTTCCTCGTCTTTAAATGGATTGATTGTGTTATGTTTGTATGCTTGTAAATCTGTAGAAGTACGTACAACATGGTTTTGTGAAAGGGTATGAGAAAATGATCTACCACCATATTCAATGTAAAAATATCTAAAATATTTTTTTAAAAAAATTCAGTTAGAAAGTTTTTAAAAAATTTATATTTTTCAGACATGAGAGATTTTTAATATTTTTTAAAACACGAAGTATTGAGTTAATTAATTAAAATATTAAAGAGCATCTATTATTTATTTCGTAAGTAACTTATGTCTGCATTTGATCAAGTGTCTTTCTTCTCTGTAATTAAAAATTTATTTATTATTTTCATGGTATTATTTTACAAATGATGTTCGAAAGCAACATATTTTTTTAGAAAATTTAGGTACAGAAATGCAAATTATTAAAGTAAAATAGAAGAAAAAACAGCTGAGATCTGAAAAATACAAAGCATTTAAAACAAAAAAGCCAATTAGATACAATGAAAATATTTAAAAAAAGAGCCTTTTTTTATTTGATGAATTATTTTCTTGCTTGATATATATTTTCTTAATATTAAAAGTAAACTTAAAGCTTCTGCGATATTTATTTTTATAACTAAAAGCAATATGACTTATCAGCTACAAGCTGTTCTTTTAATATCAGTCATTGATCCGTGAATGAAAGCCTCCATAAATTGAACTAAATGGAATAAATTTATATTTTTCTTCCCCAAAGAACTGCTAATAAAAGCACAAGAAATGTTTTGATTAAGTATAAATAACACATAAAAATATAATACTCATCTGAGACATTTCTGAAAACAATCCTATTCATTTGTAATCTTTTTCCTTTTTTTTACTTTAGAAGAAAATTAAAATGAATCAGAAAAGTATTTGAAAGAATTGTTCGTCTGTAAGTTTAATCCAAGAATTTTTATTTCATGGGATATCCGTCAGAACGTGGAGAGAACAAAAGAAAAAAAAATCGAATGAGGAAATAATTCTTTTGAGAATTCGTGTGTACGATACGAACAAATTGGAACAAAAATGTCGTCTGCTGAATTTTGAATACTCTGAAGATAGTCAAATTACTATCAATTAAAAAGAGGAATTACTTGATATTTGTTCGAGAAAGTGATTTTTTTTTATCTGTTGGGAATTCGAATTATTTTATTCTTTTTTTCTGGAACACTATTTCCGTTAAAGTGATGACGTAGTCTTTTCTTGTCTTCCTTCTCAAACACTTGATTTAAATAAAAGTTAACTACGCTATATTCTTCGCTATCTTTTGCAAAAATTCTATTCTTCACATTCCAAGTCAAACAAATCCACTTTTTTATTCGCTTCTTTTTCTTTGTTCGCTTAGAAAATTCTAAATGAGAGGTTTGTTAACTTCCTCATTTGTATGTAAATGGTTTCGTTTTTCATTCCTTAGATTCATTTCAAATTCTTTTGTACTTTTGTATTGAATTTAATGGTGGTCTGTGGAAAGGGGAGTTTCGACACACAACTTCAATACACGGTTCAATTATTTCTCTATTATCTTTGCATTCGTGGGAGTTATACCGACACACAAGTGCTAATTACCTTTTTGGTTTGATTGAAGCTTCTGCTACAAAAAGATAATGAGAAATAAGTCGACATAACATTTTTTTGTTCGATTTCCTTTATTTCGTTCAAATTCTCAAATTATCTTGACAGATATAAAATGGACCATGATGTAATAAATTATTCAAGTTTATTTCAAAGTGTTCTGGTAATGTGTGTGCCGTATCAATTATGTTTCATTATACATTTGGGATTTCGTATTCAAATGGTAATTATTTCGTCATTAGATAGAATCCTAAATTCGATGTGAGAAAAAAAAGTTGCGGGAAATTTGTTCTTAGTTTCTATTTAAATTAAGATTAGAAATGTCATTGAATTTGCTAAATATATTCAACCGTTTTCATTTAACTCTTGTTTGTTTTCTGCATTTAAGAATTGTAGCAATTTTTTAACATTAGAACTAATTATTTTAGTGAAATTTTAATAACAATAAATTCGTGGAGTAGGTTATTATATACCCATGAGAAATTCAATGAATCTTCAGTGTAAATCAAAATATCTGTTAAAATGGATTATTAACTTCTATTGATATTTCACTGATTCTGAAATTCTTTTAATGTCACTTTTTAATAAGGTTTGGTTGTTTGAAAAAATTCTTTTATTGCATGTAATGATGATGATATGATGTCGTATCCATAACGAGACCAAATTAGACTGTACCATGAACTCAGATGACTTCTGGAAATCTGTTCAATATTATCCTCATAGAGGTTTATTGACGAAAACAGTCCCCCTATTTCTTGTAGAGTAGGAAGAATAGAGGGACAGACAAAAATATGAGCAGGTGTTAGCTCTGTATTTGGACTGTTATCAAAACTCCCGAAAGTTTTTCTACCATCCTTATCAGTCTTCATTTCTCTGTAATGATCTCTTCTTAGCCTAGCAATAGTCTTTATAATAAGGCGGTCTCCACTTATATTACAGAGTTGATGCTTTACAAGAATTGACGTCTTTCTCAATTTGAAATTTGAGACAGCTTTTGCATCTAATAAAGTAACATCGACAAAGTTGTCATTAATCAGATTTCTATAACCTATTTCGCCAGTTTATCCCCATTTTCATTACCTGTAATGTTGTGACGGGGCATTATCGGTACTTCTACTAACTGTCCTCTTCGGATTTCTTTGAGGCCAGAATGGCAATTCTTTCCAACCAACCCAAGTAGAGAACGTGTTTATGCAGATTAGGAATCATATATATTGGAATGTCAGCATTCGCGAGGATCGCTAAGTGAAGCTCTGAGCGCTAAGTAAGCTAAGTGAAGTGAGATAAAGTTCTAGAAAAGACTTAAATCTGTGAGCCGGTCTAGTAGTGCCAGTCCAGTGAATTATAAGTGGGTCCGAGACGAGAGAAGTATTGTCTTAGTCAGAGAAAGTAAGATTAAAGGATAAACTGATGGTTTACAGATAGTAGCTGTTTGCCAAGGAAATAGCGGTAAGCTTGCTCATTTAAACTTTAAGGCGGATATACTATTAAGTTAGGAATTAATCTATATAAAGATAGATTCAGTGGTTAATTGCGCTATTTATCAGTAATACGTTTTGCGTCTCATCACTCTTGATCATTATCCTCCTAGACTAGTATTGTTGTTGTATTGTATATAAATTAAGATTATAATAAACTGATTTTATTAATATCAGAATTTAGTGGTTCATCTTTCATTCCCTCAGATGTAGGTCGCGTGGATGGTGGAGAGAGGGTATCCCCAACGGAGGGGATATCACAATGTCTATAATGAGCAGGCAATTATTAAGAAAGCAAACTTTATTTAACTAATGTAATCTAAACAGATGAGAGCAAATCTCTTCAGTAATCCATGAGCCTCCATTTAGAATGGTCTGGATTGATTGATTGAATATTAACGTCGCACTGTTCAGCTACTCGAGGGCTTTTGGCGACGGACCACGTAATTTTGAACCATGGTTAAGTGACGTGGACGACGCCTGAGCCTAAATGGCCTGGAAGGCTACTTTTAAGTCACAAAAATGAAGAGACCTTTAACCTATTCTAAAATAGGGAGAGTCTCATAAATCAAGAGCCTCAATTACCACTCGAAGTTCACAAGTGATAACTAGAGGCAATGACACCAGCACCGATCACTCGTTGGTAGATTTTATCACTTGGACTGGTAATAAAAATCCCCAAACCTCTATTCTAAAACGTTTCATTAGAAGAACCACATGTATAAGCAAATACAAAATCATCTTTTGGGTACTTATAAACAATCGCGAGCTTTTTTGCCTTTACGGCATCAGTAAACTCACCCGTAGTACATACCTCTAAGAGACTTTTTACAATTGTGGTGTTCCTAGGAAGCACAGCAAAAAAAAGAGGTTCCTGACTAATAAAACATTTGCTGTGTTCCAAGGCCAAGGGGTATTCGAATTTCACTATCAAATTTCATAGGAGATCTTTTTAATCTTGTGTTACTATTATAATTTTCAAAGGTTCACCCAGCAATCCATTTCATTAATAATTATTACATGTCTCAATAATTTCTGGTTCTTACGTTTTATACCGTTGATTAATTTATTCGAATGAAAAAACATTGCCAAATACCGCGATATACAGCCAATAATGGGCACCGTTCCCGTATATGTTCCATCATGATAAAAACGATGACAGCATTTAACATTCTTTGAAATGGCGACACGTCTTTTGATTTGGCGAAATTGGTCGAAGGTACAAAACGCAAATACAAAATTTCTCACTATATTTCTTATATATATATACAATAATGGCCAAAATTGTGGACACTTTTGGAAAATTTTATGTTTTTTAAATTTGTAAGCGTATAGAAAATGTTACTTTTCACAAAATACAAAGTCGTATATATCATTTCAAAGAGAATGTAATACCAAACTCAATACAATAAACAAAATTCGAGTACTTGCAAAACAAAAAAAAGTTAAGCTAAAACAATTACCAATATACATTAGATACAAATGATAGCAATGAGTTATCAGCCCTTATTAGGATAGCTTTTATCTTTTTTTACAGCTTCACATCGATGTTTCATTCAGACGATAATGGTCTTAAGCTCGTCCTTCGTGATTGCATGATGACAAGAAATAATTATGGCCCCAGTTAATTCTTTTTAATTTAATGGATGCCTTCGATAGGATTTAGATCAGGACTGTTTCTTAGCCAGACAGGACAGCAATTCAATGCACTTTGTACGAAACCATTATTTCAGTTTTTTTGCTGTGTGGCAGAGATCAGAATCCTGGTGAAAAATAAATGAAGCATTATTGGGAAAGAGATCCCTTATGGAAGGTAGAAGTTTGGGTTCTAGAATAGTGTAAATGCATTTTTGTGGCATTCAGTGCCCCACCTATGACATAAAGGTGGTCAATACCATCTACTAACATGCAAGATCAAAACATAAAACTTAGAGGACTCTTCATAGTTGCCTAAATGCAGTCAGGATATAGCTTTTCTTTTATTCTACATCTTACATACATTTGTTCAAGAATCGCGAATTATGTTATCTTAGTTTTATCGCTCCACATGTGACCACTTATAACTTGTCCAATTAATGTGTTCCCTTGCCCATTGTAGTCTTTTTTGCACTGCTGAAAACTAAGAAAAGGCTTTTTTTTAAAGAATTATACCCTTTAGTCCAACATATGTTAATCTTCTCATAGTTGTTCTTGAACTGACAGAAACACCAGCATCATTCAGATCACTTTTGATGGCCGTTGATAACATTCTTCTATCTTGGAAACATAGTCGTTTTATTCTTTTGCATTCAAATGATGTGGTGCACCTTTACTGGTCATTTCCTGCTTTGTTTTTTATTGAATTTGTCTCCTGATAACATAAGCAAAACTTTCGGTCTCCAGATGTAGTCGCTGAACCACCAACCTGTTTTGCAATATCAGCATAGGAAAGACTACTTTCTAATAACACATCTCTTTCCAGGTGTCCAACATACTTTTTTATTTAATGCCATTGATCTTCGCTAAATATTAGTATTGACCTGGCCAAGAAACAGACCTGACCTCAATCCTTTCGAATCCAATTGGCACCGTTTGAAAACTTTTGTGCGAATGAGGTGTCCATGAAATAAAAAATAATTCATTCAGCCTATAATTGTTTCCTGGAATCATGCAATAACGAGGGAAGAGCTTAAGGCCATTGACAGTTCAATGAAATATTGTCGGAAAACTGTAAAGAAGATTAAGTCTACACTACTAAGTGCTGTTAATTCACTGCTAGCATCAGCATCTGAAGTATATTGGCAATTATTGCAGCTTAACTTTTTTTTTATTGAAAATACTTACATTTTGTTTATTGTATTAAATTCTCCTTAAAATGATACGTACGACATTGTATTTTGTAAAACGTAACATTTTCTATACGCTTACAAATTTAAAAAACAGAAAAATTTCCATAATTGTCCACAATTTTCACCACCACTGTATAACATTGGTACTTACGTATTATAGCGTCGACCAATTTCGTTACATTAAAAGACGTCGCCAAATGCTGTGATAGCATTTTGCGTCATTTTTTGAATTGGTGACGTTTGTTCATTTGGCAAAATTAATCGCAATGGCGATAATACGTATATGTGCGATATCATTTATATGTATTTTTATTTTATCTATCTGATATTTTTATAATCGAGTCAATGGAATAAAAAATACCTAAAATCTGTTTTCTTAAAGATTCTTAATTTATTAGCATACACAGATGATTTTGAAATCATGCCAAAAATTAGAGCCAAAAAGAAGAGACCCCAACGCCGGAAGGCGAATGTTACACTTTAAGATAAATATACTTTTGTCTTACCAAATATAACGAATTCTTTAGATAAATATATAACCTTGTTTCCTTAAACACAAAGCTACAAAATGAAACAGTGTTGGAAGACTATGAAAAATACAAACAACTAAACTCGACGCAAGAGGCAATATTTGCTTCTTCATTACTCTTACGGGTAAAAGAAGAACATACAATGTTCGAATAAAAATTCATAATCGAAAACGGCGTTAATATTATAGAATAGTAATCAAATATTTATTCCTTATCTAAGAAGTTTTAGAATGTTTACTCGTCGATAAAAAAACGAAATATCTTCGATTTATTTGCGAAGTAAATCATTTAGAATAAGTTCTGTTTATTCATCATCCAAGTCCAAGGGCCATATTTTATTTGCTGAACAAATGTATTAAATTAATATCGCATTTCTTTTCTTTCGAGAAAAATGCTTCTGGGGGTATTGTGGATTATTTCCCCTTCAGAAAAGTGCTGTTTTGTTAATCTTTTTGTGATGAAATATTCTTAGCGCGAGACTGAAGTAGCTTTGAATTAGTAATGTTATAATCGTTTGTATTTTGAATTAAAATGATTGCCAATATATGAGATCGGAATAATTTATTGTTTAAAAATTACAGTAAGGAATTAATTGAAAATTTAAGGTATCCGACTGGGTTCGGAGACAATTTTCTAAAACATAACTTAAATAATCATTTAGTTGTTATTTTTTTAATTATGTTGCAAAACTATGAAAATACAGCAAGAAGAATTTTTTGAAAGCCTATTTTTCAAAATATTGAGAAATTTCTACCAAAATATTACAAAAAATTGCTCTTTTGCAAACAACTCTAAAAAAATATATATCACAAAAATAAATAAAATATTTGCAAGAATACAATTCTTTAACGTTTAACTGTGCTTTATATTAAAAACGCTCAAATTCTACTGTAAAATTATGAAATACAGGTGTTAGAAATGGAAAAAAACCAGAATTTTCTTAAAAAACTTTTTTTTCATATAAAATTACGTAAAAAAAATACCTTAATTGAAAAATTACCCTTAGATTTTAGCAGAAAGCATTCATTATAATACAAAGAACAAACTCAAAAAATTTCATAAGAATGTTTCATTTATTTTAAGAAATATATCACTCTTACCGTTAACCATTATGTTCAAAAATAACATTCTTCACAAAATGCAAAATAAGGTTTATATTTGCAATAAAACTTTTTAATGATTTAGGAAGGTTTTAAAACTCTCCAGATTTGTATGTTGTGCCTTCCTGAACCTCATACTTCAAATTTTTACAGTTTTAAAGAACCTTTCTTTTTTACGAGACAGTTTCTTATCTGGTTTAGAATGCCTCGTAGAATCAAAAATTATCGAAATAAAGTTTACTAAACATTAAAAGATTTCATTAAAACATTTTAAATGAATAAAAATATCATTTTGCCGGTGAAAATCAACCTAAAACTCACACTTCCAGTTTCGATTTGGGCTTACTACCTCAAACAAAAACAGCTATAACTTTTTTCTAACTGACTCAGAATTAAGAGTACGATAGTTTTAGAAAGCTTATTAAACAGACTACAAAAATAGACTATAAAATAAATTTAGATTTTTTTATGAAAATGGTGATTTTAAACCAGTCGGATACCTTAAGGAGATGGAATGGTTTTCAGTGTAACAAAAATACGATATGAAATAAACAGGTGCAGTGTTATTTGTTTTACGTAAGTCACCTTTAAAGTTGATTTAAAAAATAATTCGACACAATATGGTTACTACTTTTATGTAAAAAAAAATGATAATTTTTTGGCGCCACACACACACACAAGTTCGATGATTATAACTTATTGTTGAGTTTTATGTGATGACCTAAAATCTCTATTAAAGGCACCAGGACATGCTCGAAAATATAAAATGCTAAAAATGAGATTCTTTGTTTATGAGACATATATCTTCAAAAATTTCCAATAGAGCTTAGATTTTTTATTTTTTTTTTATTTTAATAAAAATATTTTTATCATTCTGTAGAAATTTAAATCTAATTTTTAATTTAATTTTTTTCTGTTTAATTTAAGTTGGATATAAGTTATGAGATCTCATAATACGTGTATATGTTTAGGTACCATTTTATAAAAAAGCACCGCTTTAATATGTAAAGTGTTTTTGCACATATATAAAACAATACACAAAATGTAGCGAAAATATTTTTGAGTAAAATATTAAGATAGTTTCTTTAAAAAAATTAAAAAACTGTATAATTTTGTAAGTTTGTATTTTTTTTCCTCTTTTTCACTCATAAAACTATTTTTTTTAAGAATTATGTACTACTTCGGCTAAAAAAAGGCAAATTCACTATATGCACAGGTATCCTGCTTAGAAGTATAAAAAATCTGGAACCTATAGAGCAGTAGTTTTTTAAAAAAAAGTGTACCTAAAAGCAAAAAATTATGCTTTGGAGAAAAAGTGAAAAAACTAAACATTTGTAAACGTTTGTTACATTTGTGTCGATTACGTTTTTCATATTTTAAGGTTATTTTACAAACGAATACATAAGTGTAATACATTATTAGATTCAGAAAAATATGCACTATTTTTTAATACTAAAATTGAAAAATTGATGATTTGAATATGCATTATGTCCTGGTACTCTTAATATAATTAGAGTTGAAGAGAGTGCACTGAGATTGCATGTTTATAAATGCTGCAAAATTTTTAAGTGAAAATGAAATTTTATAATACTTATTTGTATATCTGGAAATAATTATTGCACTATATGGGGTGAAATGGTAAAAAGAATAGTTATGCACACATGTGTGCCGTAGGACAAGCGTGAGCATGCGCAATGCGCCACAAATATTGTCCCAAAAGTAGTCGGTATTTCATAATGTTTGTTGTCTTCAATGCTTTCTTTCCCTGCTGTCGCAAAATCAAGAATTCCACTTGAAAATATGGAAACGGAATATAGTAGTATTTTAATGTGCTGCTTTCAGACTTTCTTTAATTTTGGCCACCATTTTTCCTGTGGCCGCGGTAGCCGAGTGGTATAGGTATCGGACCGTGGCTTGCCTTGTCACGAGTTCGAGCCCAGTACCACTAAAGACCCGCCGTGTAGGGCAGCGATGCATGTTAAATCTGTCGAGAGCTGAAACGTCCTCCCGTTTGTGTGGTGTGGTAGTTAGGAGAGGGGGTGCCAGCTCAGGTGTCGTCCACGTCACTTGACCATGGTTCAAAATTACGTGGTCCGTCGCCAAAAGCCCTCGTGTAGCTGAACAGTGCGACGTTAATATTCAATCAATCAACCACCATTTTTCCTAATTTTAAACTATATGACATTCAGTTTTTCTTCCTATGGTTGCATCTGTAACAATAGCTTTTGTGCAGAACACCTATTTTTTTTTTCACCTAAATCCCAAACCACTTTTGTGATCGGTGCAGTTTTTTTTCACCTACACACCAGGTAAATTAAAATGTAACGTCCGACAATTTTTTTTTTTTTTTTTTTTTTTTTTTTGGTTTTTTTGGGTTAAAAAAATTAATAAATTTTTATACATTTCGGGATGTAATATAAAAAAGAAGAAAAAAAAACAGAAATTAAACTTAAAGACTTATATTTGAGGTATTTTGGTATTGTATTTATTTTCTCGTACATAAATTATTTTTTACTAACCAAATAAACAGGAATTGGTTTTATAATTATACAAACAGCGTTGTAAATTTATTTTTCCATTAAATAGGACAAAATAATCATGTATTTTACATATGACACGCAAGAAAATCAAAAGAATCAGCGAAGCATTAGTCTAGAGTTCAGTTCAAAGATTTCTTAATTACTAAAAACAAATAAAAAAATAAAAAAAACGTGCCCCTATACCGATAATTACTTTCGTTGAACTAGAAATGTTTCAATACTGATATAAGGTTTCAGAAAAGAATAAAGAGGAAGGAGAGTAGCTCAAAAATAATCGATGAAAGACACTGTATTTTGTGTGTGAACATACAGTAAACGTTTCAATCATAATCAGAGAGTACGTCAAAGAAAGATTATTGTAAAGGTGAAAATTTGAGGGAAAAATGATGTATATATATATATATATTATTCTAGTAAAATCTTAAAATTGATTTTCAGAAATGTCTTATTGCTTGATATAAATCAGCAACTAATTTTTTTTTTTTTTTTTTTTTTTGTAATTTTTATATTACTTATTATTGATATGGAGTATTCTTATATTGCCATGTATCTCGTTTTGTGAAATTCAATGAAATACGTTTAACGCGAAAACGTTTAAGACGAAATATCGGTTAATATGAAATAATACAGCGGTTCAGTCGAATTAATGCTATTTTCAGGCATTCTTTTTCTCCTAACAGGAAAATATTTCTCTTCTAGATATTGAAACTGAAGCGAAACTTTTGAAATGTTTGAGAAAATGTTTCTATAATATTGGAGCGCCCTACTGTATCATCAAAAGAATTCGTTTCAGTGGATGAGGATAATTTATGTACATCCCCAATTATAGCAGACAAATGCATTTTGGAGCTTGTTCAAAGCTCAAAAAATATCGTTGATGTAGAGTTTGACGACGAAAATGTAATGAATATACACTTCTTGCTCCTACGTCATCCGAAATGAGGAACACCGTGAAAAGTATACGCAGTTATTTAGACACACATTCCAATCGTGAAATGAATAACAACAAGGACAACATCGAACAATTTGATGCTAATAAAGACAATGCAAATAATGCAGATTTTTTTCCCAAAAACTCCATAAATGTTTTATTTTTCAAAAACTTGAAAATTTTGTATTAACTTCTTTTAAATGTTTTTGTTATTTTTATTTTTATTAAATACACGCATATACACACACACATATCTATGTAAATAAAATGTATTTTAATAAACCTAATTTTGTTGAATACATGTTTTTTTTTTTTCAATATCCTGTAACACGAAAAGTTATTTCCGTCACCTCAGTTTCGTGTTAAACGATTTTCACTGCACATTGTAATTGATATTTATCTGTCCATTCCAGATGCCACTTGCTTTGAAGGGAAAGGGGAACATTACAGAGGTCCGGTATCTCATACTCTGTCTTCTCACCAGTGTCAAAGTTGGAGTCCAGCTGTCAAGTATGAAGAACTTTCAGGTGGACACAACTATTGCAGAAATCCAGGGGGAGTGGAAACCCAGCCGTGGTGTTTTATTGCAGATCCGCACATGAAAAAAGAAATATGTGACATCCCACGCTGCGGTAAGTAATTCATTGAATAATTCTTAGGATTATGTATGAATTTGATATTTTTGGCTTAAATATATATTATATTATCGATACTTCGCCAGATACTTTCTTTACAAGTTCGTATGGCTTTTTAAGATTCTAAAATAAATGTTAAAAATCTTCCAAAAAATCTTCACAAGAATTAGGAAATAATTAATGCAGATATATTGTAATAGCTATATTTTCATTATTTTCATTGAAATCTGAATTAAGAGGGAATATTAAAGGTATTTGTAGTCTTAAATCACTTTATGTTTAATAAAGATTAAATTTTTCAAACGTAGTGATATGGAAACTAAATTTCATATATTATTATTAACTATATACAACCTCTGACAGTAAAGTTCGGTGAATTAAGTCAGAACGGTCAATCTGGCAATACTGGCAAAACAAAACGCTGCACATGCGTAGCGGCAGGTGTTGACCATCTGCCCCCACTGTTGTCTAGTTGAGACTCATTTGTGTTCCGTGTAACACTTGTTTTACAAAGTGCTTAGTTAGTATGTTGGTTCTTAACTGAGAACAGGAAAATGAACGAACAAAAGATCAATTTAAAGTTTTGTTTTAAGCTTGAAAAGACACCAAAAGAAACTTATGCGATGCTGGTACGTGTTTATGAAGATCGAGCATTGTCCATGAAGTGTGAATACGAGCGAAGCGACCGTTTTTGAAAAGTAGGGAAAGTGTTTCTGACAGCTCCCATAGCGAAGGACTAGCGACCTCCGTCAGTGGAAAAAACATTGAAAAAGTGAGGAAATTAATCACTTAAGATCATCAATTAACTGTGCGCATTATAGCTGATGAACTACAGATTAGCCGTGAATCCGGGCGACAAATCGTTACCCAGAATTTAGGGATGAGAAAAATGTGCTATCGATATTGACGATATTTCTAACATCCGACGAAACGTGACGAGGATTTTGAACTCCATCCCAAAAGAAGACTTCTTGCAAGGTTTCCAGGACATGTATAGTAGATCTCAGAGATGCTGTGACGAGCTCACGCGTCTTTTCATTAACATGTCCTTTGGGTTCTTTTGGGGCTAGAATTAATGACAACTCTTTTCCAATCAAAACCCAAGAAGTGAAACGTGAATAGAAGATGCAAATTAGATAGCTTTTAAATATCAGAAGTTTCAGTAGGTGAGGTGGCAATTTGGGGAATGTTATGATAGTGAGTGGTTCAATTGTAAAGTGACAGCCAACAGAGGTTATCCCGAAGATAGAGCCATTAGATCAAGGTGCATACCATTGCACTCGAGTAAAGACGCAACTCCCTCATGATTAGATCGGTGATCGGATCAAGGTAGGATTGACTATTTAATATTAGAACTTGTAATATTATTAGAATTGAGATTAGGCGGGTTAGATATTGATAGTGGTCCGAGTTACGCTGTTTCGGCATCACTTATATTGTGTGTTGTGTCATCGTAGATTCTCTAATATATATTATTATCATCTCATCTGTTAAACGCTTAAGTTTAAATTCTTAATAAAGACATATTATGAATATGGATACGTCTAGTCCTTTTGTTAATCCTACACCTCTAGCTCACGCAGATAATCCAGGAGAAGGGCACCCTAGGGGGGGGGGCAATTTCACAATGCATAGTTGTGGGAGGTGATTATTTCGAAGGACAGTAAGGTAACTTTCATTAATATTTCACCTACGTTAATATTACAGAACTATTCACCGAACTTTATTGTCAGATGTTGTATATTTAGAAAAGTATTAAGAACTTTTTAAATACATATAAAAAGCATTTAAGAAGTAGAATTTTAGAAAAATATCCTGTTCTTTTTATAAAATAAATACAGAAAAGTCCCCTCCCCTCTCATTTAAATGAAATAAGACACATCATAACTAGTTGACGGCTCTTTGTTTTACGCTTTCTGATATCTCTCAACTTTCTTTGTTACGCTTTCTGATATCTCTCAACTTTGTAAATGCATGTTTTTTTTTATTTAAAAAAAAAGCTTCTTTCATTAAAAAAAAAATGAATGAGATGCTGAAGGATGCTTATTTATTTTAAAAAAACTTTAAATCAAAGTTCTCTGGTGCATGCCAAAGAAAAGTTGCCGGCCTATTTTAGGTTCAATTTTTTTTTGCAAAATGATAATTTTGTCCTTTATATTGTTCAGACTCTTTAAAATAAATAATACATGTCCTAAAATAAACTGAGAAGATCAAACGTTATCGAGGTTGAAGAGTTTTTACTTGAATAATTCATATTTAACCTGTGTAACAAAAATCTTTATTTGAAAAACCCATACTTTAAGACAAGCTATTTAAATTGTTTTTCAATTCCAAAGAACAACTAGTTGAAGAAAAAAAATTAAATATTTATTGAATTTTTATTTATTTCAGTTTCATCAATGTTTATCATGGCATCTAAATAAATTCTTATTTCTTATGGAGGTTAATAATAAAAAATTTTTGTTTGAATCATCATTCATTTCAATAAATATGCAATAAATATAAGAATTTATCTATGTTAGACTTTATTATCAAAACACCATTTTCAGAACATTTTTCTTTAGCGGAATACACCTGGTTGTACATATTCCTGCCATCCTTGGTGGCTGCCATTCTCATGTGTGTCCTGCTAGTCCTGTGGTGCAAAAGGCAGCGCAGGAAGACATGCACTTCTAAGCTGTCACCTCACAGCACCTCCGCACAACTCATCCCTATCCACCACCAGAGTTCCATCCACTCACACCCCCAACAGATTGAACTGCAAAAATTCATGCCTAGAATACCTTTGGGAATCCACGAGGTGTCAACCCAATCCATACACTTCTTGCACGAACTTGGGGATGGTATATTCGGCAAGGTCTTCAGGTAAGTGTTTCATATGAAAGTTTGAAAAATTTACAAAATTGCGCTCTTCAAGCAATAAGTCTAAATTACTGAGTCCATTTTCCAGTTGTTAAAAAAAGAAGAACCCAATTTTTCATTCGAATTTCTTTTTGCCTTGGGAGTACCAACTATGTGGCAACGGTATCCTAGTGGTGAAGGTCAAGAACTCGTGGCTAGGGATGGCGATCTGAGATCGATTAATCGGAAAATCGATTTCTCGGGCCAAAAAATCGATTTTTTAAATCGATATGTAGCACTGAATCGATTAGAAAATCGACATTCAGTTTTTACTGTTTTGGTAAAAACCATAAAATTATTTACAATTATTTGAATGTACTAACTTGAAAACCCGTAATATTACGGTGTTGGCGGTTAAAGAGTTAATTACTCAAAAACTCGTGAGATGCCTGTGTGAGATTATTTTCCTTTATACCTCTCTTTAATAAATAAGTAAATAAAGTTACGTTTGTATTCTTTGACTTTTTGTATTTGGTGGTATTGCGTCATTTGCTTATGAATTGATTTACTGACTGTCGTAATATACTGTGATTAGCGAAATAAATATTTGTTTTTATGTAGTGTTTGTTACGGAATAATAAGTAATTGTGAGGGTTATTTTTTACTTTCATGCTATTATTTTGAATTTTTTCTTTTAGTTACTATTGTTAAATCTAACCATGTATGTAAGTCATTTAAATTAGTTTACACACGAATAATTACTAATGAGCATTGAAATAACTATGTGGTCTTATAAGAATACTGATGCGATTGTGGAATACTGAGAGAGAGATAAGAGATTGTTTATTATGGTATCTTTCTTGTTTTTCATAAAATAGATTAATATTTACATTGTAAATGCAGACTTAAAAAAATCGATTTTTAAGAAATTAATCTTTTAGACATCGAATTCTTTGTGAATCGATTGATCAGGTTACGATTCGAATCGATTTAAAAATCGATCTTTTTCGGAAATAATCATAACCCTACTCGTGGCCGGCATGTCATGATTTCGAGTCCTAGTTCCGCAATGTGCACGTTAAATCTGTTGTAGCTCAATATCTTTCCTTTGACGGGGTGGGGTAGTTTGGAGAGAGAGTACCAGTTTGGGTGTTGTCTTTGTTACTTGATCGAGGTTTAACTAACGAGGTCATTTATAATAGCCCTTGTGTAGCTTTAAAGGGTGACGTTAATGAATACTCATTCACTTACTACCAACTTTTTTGTGGTGTTAAGAACTGCTGTCTTAAAAGATTCACGTAAACTTAATTATCTGTTCAATTAATTCTTGGACCTTTTTGGATTAAATTCGGTTATTTTACATATGTTTTCTTTAGCTCTGAAGAAATATCACAAATGAGTCATTTGAGTATAGAACGTCTATGGTACTTACTTCTTTTATTAGTGAATGTTAAAATACAATTTTACACTGCCAATTTTCAGTGATAAACCTGTAATTTTGAACCGCAATCAATTTGTTAAGAATGGCATACACACATTTCAACTAAAACCTTCTTTCTTATGCACCTTGTGGTCACAATAACCAAATAGTCATGGTCACGAAATTGTTCCGGCATTATCAAGTCGCTTGTTCAAGTCCTGATGCAACTGAAGGACCGATGTTTAGAGAGGATTGTGCTCGTTAAATATGCCGTAGCTCAAAGTCCTCATATTGGCGTGGAAGTTAGGAGAGTGTGGTACCGGCTCAAGTGCCATCCTTCTCATTTGATTGCGGTTTAAAATTACGAGGTATGTACTCAGTACCTCTCACGTTGCTTTAAGTGCCACAATGAAAAGCAATTAATATTTTTCCTACACACGACACCTAATTACAACTATAATCTAGACCTTAGTCACAGATAAATTTTATGACAGTTAATAAAGTTTGATGCAGAACTTTACCCCTTTTCTTAAGAAGATGGCATTTAAACTAATCCTCACCATTCTTAACGAAGATATTAAATAATCCCAGATGAAATATCATTATAATTAGTTGTCATTCTAGTTCTAAAATACTTCAAGTATTAGTCTAGCTTAAGCGTTCTTGAGTATGTGAATACATAATCATAAAAATAATCTATACTGTCTATATAATCTATACGTTTAGATTTAATTGAATGTAATTTGCACAGGAAATTGAATTATTCAAAGTAATGCTGTTGGAGGTTAAAACTCAATGTTTATGTATTAAAATTTCATAATGTTACTAAGCAATTCTGAGAAAAAATTGACGATTTGCAATTAATAATGAGACAAAAAATACAATACGTGAAATACAACAATGACTATCTTCCCTAAGTGATATTTATAATCTTCATGCCCTCTGAGAGCTATACACACACTGGCCAATGAATAAGAAACCCAAGATCAATATTTTATTGGACCACCTTTTGCATGGATAAATGCTTTGGGCATCGAGTCTCCAGGCTTCTAAAGTGCATTTACGTCCAAAAAATACCATTCATTGGCTTTACAGCATTTTGGATCTTGTAAATTAGATGAAAGAGGGGATTGCTGTTGGATACATCTTTCAATTATATCCCACATATTTTATATGTGGTTAAAATCTAGGCTATGCGGTGGAAAGGCAGACTGATGTTCAATTTTGAAAACAACTTCTAGCACGACGTATACTTGCAATATCGTCCATGAAGTATTCGTCGCCATTAGGGTAAAAATGCAACATTGCAGGGTGCACTCGATCTGACAGTATATCTAGGTATCTCATGGCTATTTGTTTACCATCTAGGAACACCGGGGAACCATTTACATGGCAGCAGAATATGCACCATATTATGATACTACCACCAGACCCTTGCACCGGGGGAGTAAGGCAAGATGGATTCATGGGGTTCTCGCCGAATTCGACGTATTCCATCAGTATAGTCTTATTCATTCATCCGACCATCTTATTAGTATCCAATATTGAGCTGTCTATAGCGTCATCTTTCTCGATACCACTGCAAATGATTTTTTTGTATTTCGGGTAGAAATGAGTGATTTTTTTTTACAGGTACCCGCTCATGCATTTTTATCCTCTGCAATTCTCTGCACAGGTTCGAGTGAAATCTGTTAGGACGAGCCTTGGTTGATGATTTGTGTCAGTTTAATCAGAGAAGAGAGAGAGTCTCTGTTCTACCTTACAATTCTTCAGAAACGACGCCAATTACCCTCTTAGAAAGCTGTGCTCTAACCGCAATTACATGTTCTAGAGAAGGACAGGGGGTTCTGATACCAGCTTTTGAAAACCTTTTATATGGCTGCTTTTGAGAACCCAGTGAGATTTGCGGTCTTCAAAATCGAGGCCCCTGCTAAACGGGCACCAACAATAAGCGTTTTTTCAAATGTTGAAAGATCTATCGTTTTTCCCATTTAACTTCATTCATCGTGAAAAGTACTCTGACTCCTTACTTATACTGGCATTCTAACCATGTGTAACCAACGCCATAAAAAATCGTACTTCAACCCTATCACGCATTCAAATGCAAATCTCAAAGGTTTCTATTTCATTGACCAGTGTGTGTATTTTATAATAAAAAAACCTATAATTTGGGGATCAAAACATTTTTTTAACTATTTCAGAGCAATGTATGCAACACAATACAATTAACTGAAATATCTTCCTTTCCAGAGGGGAAATGCATCATCCTCGATCTGCCAATGGTACCACCGTGGTGTCACCTGTCGCCATCAAGACTCTTAAAGAGAATGCCTCCACTGCGACAAGGCAAGAGTTCTGCAGAGAGGTAGAGACGGTGGCAGTTCTTCAGCACCCAAATGTCGTCTGCTTAGTAGCAGTGTGCTTGAGAGAAGAACCTCTTTGCATGCTTTTCGAATACATGTTCCAGTGTGACTTACATGAGTTCTTGCTCGTTCATTCACCCCACTCGGACATATCGGCCAGAAGCGACGATGGCACGCCGCAGATATTGGAACTCTCAGATTTCTTGGCCATTTCTATGCAGATAGCTTCAGGTGAGTAAAAATATAAATTTACAAGTAATAATAGTTTGGTTTAGTTCTCCGAATGCCATGTACAAACTTGGAGGGGAGATATAGAACATCCAGATAAGCCATTTTTACATAGGAAAGCATGGGCGGAAACGTAACCCTAACGAGATACAGAGACACAAAGACCTTAAGACCACAATGCAGAATGTAGTGTAAAACGCTTTATTACAAAAACAATAATAAATTAAAAGTATGACATTAAAGCATCCAAATATATGTTTGAAATTGCTACCATTGGCATGTATGCACGCACGACACCGATGCGAAATGGATTGGTGGACATGTTCGAAAATATCGGGTGTCTTACAGATCGTAGCAGCAGCGATGGATATTCATGTTACCGGGTCCATTTCAGAATTGACGGGTGCGTCGTCAGTCGTGGCTCTGAAAGATCCAGGCTATGATGCACTCGAGTGAACGTTTGATGATTCGGTTTCCGTCTTGTTGGATATCTTTCCGCATACAACCGAATAGCAACACGTCCATTTCCGTAGGCTAGGTCGTCAATGAAGTGGATATCCGCAAGCTCGGCGTTCGTATAACGATTCATGTTCATCGCACGCTATTCAAGTTTGGAATGAAGAAACCACATATATATTCCGATCTTGCGATCTCACGTACAGCGCCACCTATCACTTTCCGCCCATGCTTTTCTATGTAATTATGGCTTCTCACGATGTTCTCTACCTCCCTTCCAAGTCTGTACACGACATTCGGGAACATCTTGTTCAGGGGTTTTATGATAACTGTTAAAGATTACTGATCGCTAAGTTGAAATTTGGTGGCCATGCCTTCATGTACGCATTCATTAATTGAACTCTATAAATTTAAATTAAATCACATGTGGTTTCATTAGAATTCATTGAACTAAATTCACGCCACGTTATAGTCACATAATTTTAATCATGTGTTTCCCATCAATAAGGTCAAAAATTCGTGAGACGTCATAGTCACATGATAAATACAATCACGTGTTTCCAACCAATCAATTTATGCACTTCACTGTTGTCAACTTTTGCTTTTTATAGACTTTCTTTTAGATTGTCGACAATAATGCCGCACGTAGGTACACAAAATTCTCTTAAAGTTTTTTTAAATTTTGTGAATCTTTTTGAAGGTTCTTAATACTTAAGGTGTCTGACTACGTTTGGAACCGTGATTTTGCAAAAGCGTATAAATGGATAATATTTATGATATTTAGTGACACTTAGATTAGAAAATGTATATAAAACTGTTTTAAGAATAGTATTACAATAAAAAATTATTTAAGTACACTATTTTGACAAAAAATGAACATAGAATGACCCATTTTCAAAATATTCTCCTTTTGTGAAAAATACTTCTATTTTAATAATACTTTGCCTGTATATAGCTCAAACCTCTGTACAGAGGTTTAACCAGAATTTTTGAAATACAGAACTTAGAAGTGGGTTTATTCCATGTTTTATACGACAACAGAGGGGAGACATTTTAAGAAAAAAACGCCGATAATTATTTCAATGGGTTGCAACTCTGAAAATAATAAGAATTTTTTAAAAATCATAGTTGAGCCTCTGTACAGAGGTCTGAGCTGTATACAGGCAAAATATTATTATAATAGAAGTATTTTTCATAAAAGGAAAACATTTTGAAAAAAGGTTATTCTAAGTTAATTTTTTACCGAAATATTGTATTCAAATAATTTTTTTTTGTCAAAATGTGTGTCCTTAACACAATTTTATACATGTATTCTAATCTAAGTGATACTAAATATCACGAAAATTATCCATCTATACGATCTTTTAAAATCACGATTTCGAACGTAGTCGGACAACTTAAAAATCTTTACAAAATTTTCAAACATGATTTTTTTTTTTTAACTTCACAAGAACAACAATCACAAGTCTGATTTCAGTTTTGAATTCAGTGGAGAACACGTGATCGCATTTATGATGTGACCATCATAAATTTACCCCATTTGAGTCTCATTGGCGTAAAAATATTTTTAAATTGCGCTATATATATATTTTTTTTGTTGAGATTGTTTCTCTTTTCTCAATCAATGAAAAGAGAATTTTTTATTTCGATATCGTTTGAAAGAACGAGATTTTTGCTTTTAAGTAATTAGTTATTACGTGGTTAATTTTAATCATTAGATATGTAATTATTAAACAACATTTTTTTTTAGAAAACTCTAAAACTTAACGAGCTAATTTAACGTTTTTTTACTGCGTTTCTTTTTAGCACCTTTTTAGTTTACTTTTTCACAATTTTATTTAATGCTTATTAGAAGAATTTTTAAGAAATAAAATTACCGTTTCTTAAATGCTGCACCATTATTCTACATATATTTTTTTAAAAAAGAAGAAAAAAAAACGTGCTTTTTTTTATTTTTTTCAATGAAAATAAATTTTTTTCTTAAAAATTTCGGTGGAATAAAATTAAATTTGTGGGGAGAAATTAAGTACTTTTTTAAAACTGAACTATAAATGCAGTATTTAATTTATAAGCACATTGGCTAACAAAAAAATATAAAACGTGGTTAAATTAAAGGGATTAAAAAATTAGGAAAGCGCTACTTTTTTGTCAAGAGATCTTCAAAACTTTTAAAGCATTTTTTAAATGCTAGCAAAATTTATTACCTTGGTATTTTTAAAAGTAACGCTGGTAACAAGTATAATATATATTACCATTAATTAAATAATGAAAATATATTTGCTGTATTAAATTTGAGCAAAATTTGGGCTGTTTTTTTGGAAATGTGTTTGACTTAGTTTGGAAGTGTATCTTTGATTAAATAAAAATAATAGAGAAATTTCCATAGTTTGTGAAATTTTTTGTTTATTTACTGTCAATAATTTTTTAAAAAATTTCTATTACTAAATTTAAGATATTGCAATTGTTAATCAAAATCTATCAGAGTCGGTTAATATTCAACGTATTCAAAGATATTCTGACTTTATCAGAAATTATAAGTAATCAATATACGCATTTGTTAATCTAAAGCCGATTTTAAGTAATAATGATGGATCTGGTTTACATGAGTTTGTAGACTCAAATATGTAATCTTTTATGTACAAATTCATTTATTAAATCTCAGAGATTGACTAGGCTAAATACCTTAATTTAATAACGCTAACCTATGTAACAAATCTAATATAATGCTACATGGAAGTTTTAATCAATTTATGAATAAATAAGTTATTTTAAGTCACGTAATCGGGCTGGGATTAATTATTTGGGATGGGTGACGGGAAACATAATTTACTGAGCTTCACTCTGTTTAAAATTAGATTAATTCTACGTTCAGGATTTAAAGACCTTCCTTTTAACAATATGATTAAAAATTGACACAAGTGGCTTCAAATATAGTTTTGAATAACATCAAATGAAATTAACAAAATATCACAATGTTACAGAATTAAAGCTTTATGTGTCAAAATACTGCTAGTATGTGTAGTAGGGAAGAAGTGTTATTTATATATAAAGTTTTAAATATTTCTCGATTATTATAAAGATATATCTCAGATTTCTAAGCAATTTTAAACGAGCATTTTTTTTAAAAAATTATTTCCTCTATTGTTATTTGTAAGCTATATTATTATTACACAACAGAAAAACTCAAAATTAAATATTCAAAAGTGCTGATATATTTTGCAAATATTTGTTTATATTATTTGTAATCAATTTAATTTTTCTGACTGATTAAAAAAAAGTTTAGCTATATAAATTGTGGCTCTATGCCATATAGCTCTCAAAGAATGACTAAATGCTGCTTTGCTTTCTGGAGCAACACAATTTTCAATCTAAGCATAATTCGAAAACTAGAATGAAATTTAAGGAAATACCTTATCTTTATAAGATACGCGCGCGCGCGTCAACTTGAATAGTAATAAATTTATTTGAAAGTGGTTTTCATCTGCTATGTTCTTTCAAAAACAGAATTGCTATCAGTACAACGGTTACAAATTTTCAAGACAAACCTAGACGATGGGAAAGACTTCGGAGATCCTGAATATAGTTTTAGGAAACTCTTTTCAAAATTTTTATTTTCTTATTTATTTATTTAAAAATAATAATAATAATAATCCCTAATTTTAGCTTTTGTCATTTTGTGCAAGATTTCACCTCCATTAAATTACTTCGACTTAAACCCACATTCTTCTGAATCGGTCTTGCGTAGTAGTTTAATTCCATGTCAATTATTCTCCTTTTTCCACATCTTTTGTGGATCATCTTTTATTTTGCTCATCTCCCAGCAGATGGCATCAAATTATGGACACTTTCTGTGTCAACGCTTTCTCTTTTCGTTCGCTGTTCAGCGACACTCTCCTGTCATCACTACACGATTCAGCAGTGTTTATCCTTCCACTTTATTTTAACATCATGTACCACGAGCACCACGGCATTAATTGCTTTTATTCTCCATTTTATCTTTTTATCTTCCAAATTCTGTGTCTACTTTCTGATTTCGTTCCGCATAAAGAAAGGACGAATTAGAGAAGAGCACAGATTTCTGCCACCTCCCTCCGGGAAGGTGCCTCATTAAATATGTTCCATACTTGCCAATTAAATGGTTTCTTGCTCTCTCACCGGTAGTATGTCCTCAGCTACAGGTGAGAAGCTTTCTTTTAGAACGGCTCTGAGATGTTGTTAATAATTTTGATAGCATCTTTTAAATTTTATGGAACTTTCAATTAATTATTCTCTTTTTTCTTATTAATTATGATGAGAGGGTAATACCGTTTTTTGGTAAGGTACCTCGTATTTTGAAGCCGTGGGCCTAGACGATGGGAAATCACATGAGAATGCATGGTCAGAAATCCTATTTTTGACGTGATAGTGAAGACACAAAACACAAGAAAGTCACAGGACACGAATAATAGGAGAAAACATGCTTATTATCTTTAGTAGAGCAAAACTTTAAGAAAAAAAAACCTAAGGAAAATATCTACATGACCAGCGATAGTTCTGTACCAAGTCCAGCAGAGCCGCCTCCTCATTTTTTGGCATTCATACTCTTCGCTCCTATTCCTGTGTGTACACGATGAAGGATCCACCGTTGGACAATATTTGGTGCAAATGGGCAAAGAAGGCGTAGCTGGCAGTTTGTCGTAACTTTGGGCGCAGGGACGTCTTAAGGCTTCTTGAGGCCCGGGGCCCCTACACAAATGTAGGCCCCACCTATGACCCATAAAAGTAGACAATACATAGCATACATTGTCAGATACTCGCACAAACCCGAAACAAATAAATGTGTTTGACTTAATCGCATGAACCGTCTATATCGACTGCCGCCATTTGACTGAATGAGTAATGATGGCGTATGGTGGTATGCCTAGGCTTATACATGGACGATAGTTATCACAGGTAGCCAGTTGACGTATCGTTCGAAAGTCCTAGTTTTACGGAGAATACAACCGGAAATAACATTTGGCCATTAAAATTATTCAAATCATGATCTTATCAAGGCTGAGTAGAGACCAAGACCGGGCTCAAATTGTAGCTGAGGCTCTAGTCTCGGCCCAGTTGGTCCATGCCTTAAGACGTCCCTGGTTGGGAGTACAACATTTGTGTGGCTCGTCCATTGCAATCAGTGACTATATACGCCAGATGCATATCAGTGAGCTAGCGATCGTGTTCATCGGCGAGCAAAATGAAGTTTCATAGTGAGCGCAGCAACAAAAAACAGCGTGTGCTCATGCACCGTCATCGGATGCTTCGGTTTACGTAGTGCCATCTATTGCGTACACCAACCAAATACTTCCCAGCACTTTTTCTGCACTAAAAATAATAAAAATATTATCTTTTCTTATTCTTGCCTGGTTTCCTTGGGTTTTGTATCGTCACTACCGCGACAGGAAAGCGTTTACGACCATGCATTACTATGTGATTCCCCATCATCTAGGTGTACTCTTATTGTCCTAAAGCTTTTAACCGCTGCACTGATTCACCCTGTATATTAATAGAACTTAGTAAAATCGTTCAACGGTTAGAAATTTATCTTAAAATTGATGGCTGCGTTATTGATGTAAAATTTTTCACCTTAAGATGGGTTAATATTCTATAATTCCGTTTGTACAGCTTTTTAAATATTGATTCCATGACTGTCCAAGGCTTCAAAGCATTCCTTTGATACAAAGATTAATAAGGGTTAGAAATAATGCGTGACTTGATATTCCGACTGTATAGATTTTATATTTGATACCATATAACACATTGATTATATTATTATAATTAACGATTTTAAAGCAATATTATTGAAGTAAATAGTTTTCGGATTAATCATATAATTTTTTTTTTGTTCAGGTTTGAAATATTAAGTTACTCAATTCCCAGGTTCTATTTACAGCATTTCCAAAAATTATCAATTTATTAATTGTTTTTGTACAAAATATTCAGAAAAAAAAGAGCCTAATAGGCAACATTTTTCGAATTTTATTTATTTATTTGTCATTTAGAAAACTAATATAATGAACTTTTTCAGTTATGAAAAGTTCTAAAATAGTATAATGAATCTGGCATAGCTCTGAATCATAGCTCTTTCAACGGCTATAAATCTCTATGAATTGAATATCTTCAGATCAAATTACCAAAAAGTTGTTATCAGTGTATTGATACTTGTGCGCAATTTTATGGATGTCTATTTTAATATCAAAAATGAGACCCAAATCAGTTTATGAGCAAGAATCAGAATTACATATATGGCGCATGTAACTGAATATTCATATACCTGTGTGTTCAGTCTTAATGTTAACTATTATTTCTTCTCTATAAAGGAATGGAGTATTTGTCCAGCAAACGCTATGTTCATCGTGACTTGGCAGCCCGAAATTGTTTAGTCTCTGTCGAAACAGCTGCAACGAGCTTATCCCAGTCCTGCATTAACACTTCTTCTCTGATGGACAACATTTTGGTCAAAATCTCGGACCTTGGAGTCAGTCGCCACAGTTGTGCAAGTGAGTACTTTCGAATTCGGAACACCTTACTTCCTGTTCGTTGGATGGCCCCCGAATCTTTACTTTATGGCACCTTTACCACAGAGAGTGACGTATGGTCTTTTGGCATCTTGCTATGGGAAATATTCAGCTATGGAATACGACCATATTTCAATTGCGACAATCAGGAAGTCATAGATCTTATCTGCACTCACCAGTTACTTCCTAGACCTGATTATTGTCCACCTTATGTCTACGCTATTATCAACGATTGTTGGCATGATACGCCGTCGCACAGGCCAAATTTCAAGGAGATATACAACAGAATGTGTTCAGTGCAGACTTTGCACGAGCGAACATTCAGCATAAGTCATTCTGTGCTAACCCATAACAGCAGTCACCAAAGCAGTACTGGACCCAGCAATAAGACGCTGTCTACAAATCTCAGTTGTGGCACAGGGAATATTTTGGTCAACGGCACTGCAGTAAGGCAGAATGGTGCTTTTCCGTTTTGTTCTTCTTCGGCGGGGTTTGTATCCACTAAAATGATACCTGCACACAGAACACATCAGTGCGAGCAGGTTTGAGCTTCGGAACGTTCTTCATATTGACCAACTGGACTATTTGATCTTCTGTTTCTGTTCATTTTTTTTTCCAACAGGTTTGAGTGGTTGTAAGACAATGATGAGACCAGGGGACTTATACATGGTAATAAGTCTGAGCTTCAGACCATTTCATGATGACCAAGAACTGAGTATTGGATGACTTGTAGGTCTTTTTGCATCATCGGACAAGGTGTCATTCGAATGTATAATAATAATGTAGAGAAAGTCATGCATATATATATATATATGTTGTGAGTTTCATTTTTGCATCAGTTTGTGTACCATTATAGAGTACTTTAGTGTTAGACTCTTTCTAGTTTATGGAACTCTTTTGCAGCTAGCCAAATCTCGAGAGCAAAACTGTGGCAAAGAGATTAAAAATTAATTAATGGGCTATTTAAATTTGTAAAGAATGCTAAGAGTAAGTAAAAAAATATCAGAAAGTGAAAACAACGGTCGAAAAAATTAGTTTAAATGCAAAAAAAACTGAAAAAATTCATTGAATATAAACAGAAAAATACTAATTATCGAAAATGCGAGAAAAAATTAATGTGTGAAAAAATTATATTTTTATTGACATTCGATTCTTCTAGTGTGATCAGTGAAATGGGATAATTTTAAAGTTCCATTAACTAGATAGTGTATAATACATAGATTTATAGAATGTGTCGACTTTACCTGCTTTTATTGCATATATAGAATATTTGTGTAACTTTATATACCTGAAAATGTTGTGCAAACTTTTGCAGATATTTATGCTAGCTTTCAAAACCATGAAACCTTAAGCCCATAATACTATCATTTAAATATTTTGTCTTTAATATAAATGGTTGATTTTGCTATGACCGTTAAGCAATATATTCATTTCTAAAAGTGAACAGCAATCCTATGACTATTTTATTGAAATGTGCTTTAAATTCTTATCCATTTGACACAAAATGGTACATACAATAATACCTCATACTGAAACTGCCACTTGAGAGAAGCAAATAACATAATTTCGAACTTTCTATTTCTTATAAACACACTGTCATATAATCAATTGTTCCTAATATAAATCACTATAACACTACTACACAGTTATGCAAAACACTTCTAATATAACAATATCTTCAAGCAATACAATAAAACAAACATCTCTTAAATAATAAATAAAGTGGCACTTTTAAAAATAAATATAATTTTGCACTTTTTAGACTAGATATACACAATAAAAATCTATGACAAAACACACAACAAGTTCGATAAAGACTAAATTTAAAAACTTCAGCAAACTGATTATCAGATTACCACGTTTCTTTCGCTAACTTTGTTCTATAGATAGTTTTTATTGAATGTCTTCAAACTCATTTATATATGTATTAGATAAGTACGTAGAGATAATATGTATCAGTAGTGTATTGGGTACTTATCCGTTTCGCCGGCGCAAATCTCGCCAAGTTGGCGTTATTGGTGACAACACACAACATAAACATAAACATAAAAAAATAACAATAAATTATTTCTCATTGGTTTTTTTATCCATTTTTGATGTATTTTGAAAAAGACGTTACTGATAAGAAAATAAAATGACTTGTTTGGAAAATGTGGCGATAAAAGGTTACCAGAGTGGGAATTTTCTGTTTGGCGTCGGTTGTATCATTTTTGGTGACTTTATCGCCTGCGTCGGCTAAACGAAAAAGTACCGTTTATTGTTTCTTCGATGTTACGTGTCACTCTATATTCATGTGTTTGTAAATAATGCTAACACCTGATTTTATTGCATTTGTTTCCAGTTCATTGCGCTAAATATGAATGTGTTCTATATGAGCTTTATGTACACGTATATGTATAAAGTGCTCTTTATCAATTCAAGTAGTTCATTTGTAGAAAAATATTTATGAATTTCTTAGTGTGGTCATTGTGTTTATCAATGCTTTCTTAAATGATTCTGATCAGATTTGAAACATGGAAACGACTGTGTTCCGTGATTCGATATAAAATCAGAAATGTTGAACAAACATAAACAACAATTTACCTGTGTAATAGCAATAATAATAAACAAATAACTAAGTGAGAGAAGCAGTGATGACAAACATATTCTGTTTGAGAATCCAGGTGCTGGATGTATCTTTATCTTGCTTGAAACTGTAGATAAGTTGTCCAACTTAACGTTTGATCTCTATGTGATTATTGATGTTGTAAAGTGTACCCATTGCTAGTTAGTTATGTAGATCCTCGCAGAACGATTTCTTTGTTTCAAAAAGTAGTTGAAAAAGTGCATTATAGATATTAATTGACATTTTTGTGCTGTTTATGCAAATTATTGTTTTTATTTTATTTGGTGCATTTTTACAAGGGGTGTTCAAATGAAAAGGTGAAAAATGACACTGGGTATAAATGAATATTTTATTCAAAATATGCACCATAGGCCTAAGCACAGCGATCCCATTGATTAACGAGCCGGAGAATTCCTTGTTCCCAGAATTTCTATAGCCGTGACTAGACCCAGTCTTTCACAATGTCCTTGAGTTCGTCGTCTGAGCTGAAGCGGTTCCATTTTAGATGATTTTCAAGGGACTAAACACATGGAAATCGTAGGGTGACATGTCTGGGCTGTAAGAAGGATGGTGAAGCTGCTCCCAGTTGAACTTGGCTAGTTCCGCGTGTGTAACCCTGAATACGTGGGAACGAGCGTTATAATGGAACAGAACCACTCCCCCCATGGTGATGAATAGCGGCTGGTTTAACATCTTCCGCTGTCAGAAATCGGATAGCGCCTCGCAGCTCCTGAATCTTCGAATTTTGTAGTGTAAACGCCATCAGGTCCTCCCACACACTGTCACTTCAATTGGACACACTCTTTATGAGAGCATCTGATCTCTCCTGCGCATGCTCCGATCCATTCTGAAGACTCCATTTGCATCTCTAGATGTCTCGCATCGTTTTCCCATAACGGCATAGGCAAATATGTTGACGGTTACTTTGTTACACATTTCATACCTTTTCATTTGAACACCCCTTGTATTTTAATTTATGTATATAAACATTTATTCAAAAACAGCTTACTCTCCCTCGTATAATACGGACCCGTAAATTTCTTTTTTCCTCTAAATTTACTTCTGCTGAAATAACACATTCCCGTAATACAGTGGGAATACGTAAATTAAAATCTTGGAGGGTTCTGAAACTTCAGATTCCTCATTTGAAAAATACACAATGAAATAAAAACGTATTGAAAAATGCATTTTTGGAAAGGTTCATGCCACATTCCAAGTTTATTTTCGAATGTGTCAACAAAATTACATAATGACATATTAAGGCATTAGTGTAACTGCATTATGAAGTATTAATAAGAGAAATACATGCTTAATGCCAGAAGGTTTTGATTATTTATACATTGCAAGTGCTTAAGAGCGGAAAAAATTAAAAATATAAAACCAGTTTTCAGAATCAGATATAATTCCAAGAATTTCGCAAAGTTCGGATAAAAAAAATTTCCAAATTGATTTTTAAGCCGTTAACTAAAGCTTTAAAACCATTTGTTTAACTTCTTTAAATTCACTTTTTGCTTGAACTAGTTTTGCTAGAAACATATATTACCATTTTGAATAAACATTTCTGAAATAAATTGCTTATTTTCAGTGAAAAATGTTTTTCTTTGTTATTTGATTACAAAAAACAATAATTAGTTGAGAAATTAAAGTATAGAAACACATCTTGATTCCTTTATTCCCATTCATTTTTAAAAAAATCTACTCTCTTTCTCATGAAACATTTTTATCATTGATATCTGAATGATTTTTGCATACTTGAAATGTTTGAATGATGTCTATAATGCCTTTTTAATTTCCTTTTTAAAACAGAAATTTTCTTCCTTTTCAACAATTACCTGAATTTGAGTCGAGAAGTTTTCAAGCACTATATGTAGTCTTGTATATAATTCAGTGAATGTTTTTTCGTTATTTTGAATTGTATTGTGCCATAATTCTTTCTTGCTATACATGAAACTTATTAATGAAAAGCATTTTTTAAAGAATGGAGTTGTTAGAAATTTTTTTAAGAAGATGGGCTATTTTGAGTTATTGTGTCTAATTTTCAATTTGAAAATAAATGAGTAAAGTGAAATTTCTTCCGTCATTCTAAAATAAATGAAAAAATGTAAAAAGTTTAAACTTCTCAAAAAGCACTACTAGAATCCACATAAATTTATTTATAAACAGTAAAAAAATATCTAATTAAAAATTAATTTAAGAATTCAAATATACATTATTTAAATTCCAAAATTATTGCATAAATTCTTTTCAAAAATTAGACTTTTATTTGTTTTACAAATCATTTGGAGATTTCACCTAAGTACAGATCACAATAAATTTTATTTGCTAAATAACTAAAGTTATTTCTTTAAAACTTCTCACAGGAACTTATAATATGAATATTTAGTTCTTCAGATTTTTTTTTTTTTTTTTTTTTTTACTCTCAATATGAAATATTTTATGCATTATCTCAAAACGCCATTTAGTAAAAAATTCAATTAAAATGCATTGTTTAAAATTTTAATTTTTTTCAAATTAAAGTTTTTATTTCTCAATTTAACCAATCAGATACAAATTCTTTAAGGAATATTAGTATTTTTAAAAACATTTAAATAATGCAAAAAAAAAAAAATCCTTTTATTAAGAAAATAAAAATAAATAATTTATTGTAAATCACAAGTCCGACCATATTAATCCATGCAACTATAAATAGGAAATATATATGTATATATATTTGAACCGATTCATTCAGAAATTTGACCAATTTAAAAAGTTTCCTGTGAAAATTATAATTCAATACTTAAACATCTGCATCAGGAAGAAAATCAACAAAAGAGTTTATAGAAAAATAGTTTCTTTCTTTTAACAGAACTAAATTAAAACGCAATTAAAATGGGAAATTTTTTGAAGGGTTAACAATATTTTAAAATTTTTTATAGATTTATATTAAAAAAAAGAACGATTCTAATTTTTTTCACTTAACAACACAAAACATGATGATATCAGCAAAAATACAGTCAGCCTTTAGTATGTAATTATTAGGGTTTAAAGGCTTATTTATTACTTCTTATATATATCATTGTAAGGAAAATTACTAAATTAAAGTATAATTTTGAAATACGAAGGGTGTCGGTAAACTAAGTATCGCGTTTTAGAAACTTTTTTCGCATAAAAAATATATTTTTTAAAACAAAATTTGTTTTTACATGAAAGAGCGTGTGAAACTGTTTTTCTACACAGTTACCACCATTGTTCAGGCATTTTTCATATCGGGAAACCAACTTGCCTATACCCTATTTACAGAAAGGTGCCACCAGTAAACAGTTTTTGATTTGTTTTTTTTTTTTTTTTTTTGATGCAAAGAATGCTAAGCCAGTTGAAATTCATCCTCTACCCGTAGAGCAGGGGTACTCAACCTTTTTTTCTGCTGGGCTGCATATTATTTTCCAATTATCAATAATTGACCATCTAGCGACTATCGATCAATTAACAATCGGCTAACATCTCGTACCTAAATGTCCACACTTAAATATAACAACTAATTTGAATAATTCAAGTCTTCTTCTTCGGGAGAAAGTTTTCAATAGAACATATAGTTAAAAAGAAATAAATTTACCCCAAGAGGACTAGTTGAAGGTTCACGGATAGACCCTTTACAATAGTAAGATTGTCTTGTTGTGAGTTTCCATAAATTTCAAAAACTGTTTACTGGCGTCGTCTTTCTTTAAAGAGAGTATAGACAAGTGGATTTCCCAATATGAAAAATGTCTGATAAATGATGATAACTAATGAAAAATAGTTTCCGACATGCTCTTCTATGTAAAAACAAATTTTGTTTTGAGGGGGAAAAAAGGTTTACGCAAATCCTTTCCAAAACGGTACTTAGTATTCGGACATTCCTCGTAATTGAATCTTTGTTAAATATTGAATTGTTTGATTTCGATGGTTGTCTAACCTTGAATTCTTAAACTCTTCATTAAATGTACTGGTGTGTATCGTTACATTAATTATTAAATCTTACATCATAGCTTAGTTTAATTAAAAAGCTTTAATTAGTTGTACATCAAATGATCTGGTTTCAATGTTTTTTTCTGTAGAAACTAATATTATAGTTATCTTTGTAGTTACATGTATATTTCATATCTAAAGTGACATTCCATGTTAGTGGGTAAATAGTTTAAAATAATGAAATACAGAACAAATGGTAAGTTATAAAAAAATTAAGAAGTAATTGTTGCAATTTATGCAAAAAGATTTGAAATATAATGTTCTAATTTCTTTTTTGAAGTAAATGTTTTGCTACAAGATGTTTATACGAAAATTCTTTAAAAACACTGTAATCGGATGAATTATAAAACCTAATTATGTACGATTTGAAGAATTGGGTTATTTCTAAACATTATTATTATCTTTATAAAAACCATTTGAAGTCTTGTAATTTGTATTAAGACAGGACCAGATAAAAAGCAAAGTGTTCCGTATTTTAAATAATGTTTTAAATGAATATAAGTAATAAAAAAGTTTAAAAATATCATATGTGTTTGTTTTAATTTTGCACTGTCTCTCCTTTATTCTTTATATATTTGATTATAATATTGAAATTTTTTTTTTCTTCGGAATAATGTTTTTCACACAAACTAAAATTCAGTACCTTTAATTCTGATTTTGTAAAAAACGTAAGTTTCCTATACTGTAGTAAGTTCCAAGTGAAAAACCACTAATGCCTGTAATAAAGAAACTAAATATAACTTCCTTTTTTCCTAATGTTTATTTCAGGATGTTTACCGAGTATCTGTGATTTATATACAGGAGACTCTGGAAAGATTGGAAAATGTTAAGAGATTGTAGTACACACAAAAATAAACAATTGCCATCTAGAATCCGGGATCTAAAATGGAATGCAAAAGCACTACAGGGCGTAACAATAGTTTTTTCTTAATTGTTTGTAAAAAAATTGTTTTTAAATAATGTTTTGTTGTAATAATATTTTTAAAACATTTTAAAATGTATATTCTGATTCAGGTGCCACTAAATAACAATATATATATATATATATATATATATATATATATATATATATATATATATATATATATATATATATATATATATATATATTCATTAATACGCTGTTTCAAATTCACAGTTCCGAACGTAGTTCGATACTTTAAATGAAGATAACCTTTGTAGAGAAAGACATTGTATTTCTTAAAAATGTTCCAGAATATTTTGTAAGTAAACGCGTACTTTTTTTTTTAAAAAATAATTCTTGCACACTTTAATCATTTAAGGTGACACAGTACGATTCAATTGAGAAAAATATGTCAAAAAATCAAATCTAATTTTTTTAGCCTAAATTATTTTTTACATATAATTCTTTACAAACTCACAAAATTTGAAAACTCTAAGCTTAAAAAACGCGGAGTTGTTATAACTTTATATTAGTTTTTATTTACGTCCCAATGGGAAATCAAAACTTTAAACTAACTTATCTCGGAAAGATAAAATAACTAGTTTGTCTTCATTTAAAATGGTAAAGATTTTTTGTTTATTGTGCTTAATACTTGGAAATTTTTTTCACTTGTTGCCAACAGTACATGGAATAAAATTTGGTATGAATTTTTAAATCAAAGCAATACTTATTTTTTAAAAAAATAATTGAATTTAAAAGTTGCACATTTTTTAAGTAATTTTTAATAAGCATTCATAAAAAAGAGTTATTGTACGAATGCCAACCATGCTATCGCAAAACCCATACTAACTTTTGTTATACAAAGGTTGACGTAACTGAAAATCAAATTTCCTATATGTACGTCAATTTTTGTAGAAGGAGAGAGTAGTATTTTAAAATAACTTCATAAGTTTCAAGTTTTCCATTTAAAAATTAAATGCTTAGCTTTTTATGAAATTTTGACACAAAATTGTTTTACGTCGTACATACACATAGGAGGCGAAAATATATATATATATAAAAACCATTAAATTAAAAAAATTTGCGTAAATCGTACTGTCCCCTTAAGTTAAGCACTTGAATCACGGATTTGATAGATTTGCATTACAGTCTCCATGGAAAAAAGGCTTCACTTTTCTCAATGCTCAATTGTGATAAAAACTATTTTAGTAACATATTTTCTTGTTCATGCATTAATTGTGATTCAGAAAAATAATCAAAATTCATATTAGTTTATTTCAGTCATTCAATTCCGAAGGAACCAGTTTAGATCTTTCATTTTAACAAAAAAAAAATATTTCAGTTAATCGCATTAGATACTGCTTTCATTCAACTGAATACAGATTAGAAAACCGAAATCAAAATGAAATTTAATAATTCACTTAATGATTTAATTAATTCATATAAAATATATTATAATGAAGGACGCTCTAGAAAAACCCATTTGAGAGTAACTTATTTGTTTGATCAAGTAAAATATTTCTCAGAAACTTTTCTCTTAATACACACCTCCGTATGAAATACGACAATTAATTTAGTTATTCTTAAAGGGATTATAAGAATAATCTTCTCTTTAACAGAAAGTTTAAAAAAAGAAGTAATAAACTTTTAATAACAACAACTTTAATCAAACTAAAACTGGGGGGAACAAGCGAGAGATTAGTTTCTTAATTAATTAAGCCGGTTCATCAACTATTCATGAGCGAAATGAAATAAATATAAAAGCAATACGAGACATTATTTAAAAATGCATTATGTGTGTGAACGGAAGTCGTACCTAATTATAAATGAATAACTTGTTAAAGGTTAAACAGTGTTTACGGAACTTTATTTAAAAATGTCATTGGAAATAATTAATTGGGAATATTCAAATGTTTGCTTAAAGACGTAGTTTTTAATAAATGCATCGAACTTATTTGAACTAAATCTTTTATTCCGTTCTTTTAGTTTCTTCTGCGTCTGTTATTAAATTTATCCATTCAACTACACAAGATATGAAGTGGAAAATTAATTGAATATTATTTAAATATAACTAAAAGAACTTTTTTTTTTAAATTAACACATAGTGACTTAAAAGGGGTCACTCAGTCTCGACTCTTTAATCGCTTAGAGATTTGGATTGACAGAATCAAGAGACATTCGAATATAATTAACACCTTTATATATTTTAAATATAAGTTTGCTATCAAATCTTAGCTTAACCCCTTAACTGGTTTCCCCCTTTCACCGTACGGGCTACCAAAAGCTGGACACAACCGGTTTGCCCGTACATGGGCCCTGATATTTTCTCCTTTCTATCCTTGATTTGCATATATTTTTAATTCTTATAGTGAGATTATTAGTGCTAGTGTTTTTAAGAGATGCAGTTTGTTCATGGTACTGATATATTTCTCATCCGAGATTTTCTTTTCGGTGAAGGGGAGAATTTTTCATTGAAGGCAGGAATTAAGATTCTTGAAAATATTCGACAAATAACAGGGATATGTAAGACGATGTGCAATTTTTTGCTTGAGAAAAAATGAAAATTGAAAGGTAATCCGAAAAAGCTGATATTATCTTTGTCCCCATATCAATGTTAAAACTTAATATTACACCATACTTCAAACTGTGCGTGCATATGTATATGCACACCACACACAAACGTCAATCGTTTACGAAATGAAAACGAATTTTTTCTAAGTATGAGAGAAATTCTTTTACGACATATGAAGCACATTGTGGCATATGAACACAGATTGTACTTATAAAAGGCAAACACATTTAGGGGTTTTTGTGTTCGACAATTATAAAATAAAAACTAGTGTGAAAACTATAAAATTGAAAATTAAAATAAAATTCTTCCATTTGCACATTTTCTTAAGTATTATGATTAGTTATATGCAATAAAAGAATGTGCCTTTTTTAGAACATTTTGGGCATAAAAAAAAGAAAAAATGACCGCTTAAGGGGTTAAGATATCCGACTATTCGCGACAACTTTTTTTTGAAAAAAAACGGAGATATTTTTGTGGTTTTTAGACTTATTCGGTATATTTTAAGAAAAAAATGCTAAAATTAAGATATTCAAACACGTCCGGAGCTCTTTTTTAAAAAATAGCACACTAAAACATTATAAATGCTTCTTTAGGAACCAATATCAATAATTACTAACATTTAATTAACAATATTTGAAAAAATTATCTAAATGTTACAAAAATCACAATTAGAAGTGATATTTTAGCAATATTTTTGGAAAACATCAAAGCAATTACAGAAAAAAGTAATAAACATGCATCAATAAAAGTATTACTAAAACAAATTAGATGCATTTATCTAGAGAATGTTCTAAAATGTCAACGATTTATTATAATTTAAAAATTTTAGTGCTGATCGAGTAAATATTACTAGAAATGTGACGTTCTTTATGAGACCATTAATAAAATAACTCAAAAAATGTTCATACAACATGAAATATTTTCTATACATTCTCTAGAAAACAATATAAATATCAGGTTCAAAAAGTTTTATATAAATACATTTAAAACTCGCTATGACAGATTTCGAACAATTTAAATGCCCACTTCCGGGAGATTAAAGATTCACTTCCGGTTTATCTAATTTTACAAAATTGATTGTAACTCGGACTCTAGATAGCGTAGAAACAAAACAAAGTATATTTTGTAAAGTCAAAAGATAGTTCTGTTCAATAAATAGATAATAAAAAGGGTTTTTATCAAATTTGATCTTTTCAACGTGTTTGGCTTTCTTAAGATTAGAAGAAAAAAAATACTATTACTAAAAGGGGAAAAAATTGCATAAACGGGGTTTACTCTGTATAAAATGTTTATAAGCAAATTCTCAATTTTGATGTGTTATTTTGCCATTCATTTTTGAAATGACATTCAGAATAAGAGATATTTTAATATTTTTACAAAAAATACAGCACTTTATTTTAGTTATATGAAATTGTTTAAGAAATAGTGCTTATATTCACATAAGTGACTGTAAGTTTTGTAATAAAACAGTGATTGATAAATCTGAAGGTTAAAACACTTCTACTATTATACAGAAGCTACAGAAAAAAATTCAGTTAATAATTTTCAAAACTTTTTGAGCAATCGCTGTTCCTGTTTGAGCATTTTCTAAAACACACACACACATTTCGAGAAAAACGCATTTTAAAATTTGGCATCATGTTCAAAGTTATAGATCACCTGCTTCTACTAAAACACTTGCAGTTTTTCTCTAGGGAATGGAAAATAAAAAAATTGGGGATTGGGGGAAGGGAGGGGTGTTTTTATAAAGCTAATAAGATGGCTTGTAAAATAAAATCATAAAAAAAAATTTGTCAATTTTTGAAAAAATTCACAATTTTAGGGTAGTTGAATACCTTAAGCAAAGGGAGTGGTCAACTTAAGGTATTCGACTACCCTAAAATCATGATTTTTTTCAAAAATTGACGAATTTTTTCTAATGATTTTATTTTATAGGCCATCTTATTATCTTAATAAAAATACCAAGTGTTTTATTTTCCATTCACTAGAACAAAAACTACAGGTGTTTTAGTAAAAGCAGATGCCATAACTTTACACCAGATGTCAAACTTTGAAATGCATTTTACTCGAAATGTGTTTTTTCCCCAAAAGCTCAAACAAGGACGGCGATTGCTCAAAAAGTTTTGAAAATAATTTGCTAAAATTTTTTGTGTATGTTCTGCATAATAGTGGGAGTGTTTTGACAATCATATTTATCAATCGCTGTTTTATTACAAAATTTACAGTTCTTTATGTGAATATAATCACTGTTTTTTCAAGCATTTTCGTATAATTACTGAGATAAAGTGCTCTAATTTTTGTAAAAATTAAAATATCTCTTATCCTGAAGGTCATTTCAAACATGAATAACAAAGTAACGCATCAAAATTGCAGAATTTGCTCATAAAATTTTTGTACAGAGCGGGCCCCGTTTATGTAATTTTTTGCACATTTTCACCAGTATTTTCTCATTTTAATAATAATAAATTTTTTTTCCGTTTCCAATTTTAGGATTTTCTCCTTAAAATATACTAAATAAATCTAAAAATCGCAAAAAAATTCCCATATCTCCATTTTTTCAAAAAAAAAAGTTGCCTCATGCAGTCTCGGATACCTTAATTATTCACCTAGATATCTATAACAATTAATAGGATCCTTTTAATAACGGTTAATTCCGCAGCATTGATGATCTTTCTCCGTTGGATTCTTCGATCTCCTTTCTGAAACGCCAACACGGCTTCAATTATTATAACTCTAACTTCAGAATCCGCCTGATGACGATTGGTTCTCTCTCTCTCTTCTTTTGCCTTTAAATAGCGACTCACATTTGCATAAATCACGGTTCCCCCACAGAAAGTGATTTTAATATCATACAGCAGTTAAAAAGAGTTTCTTTAGAGCACAGTGTTCCACAACTCTCGGTCCGCGGATCAAATACTACCGGTACGCACAAGAAACATTAAATTACTTCTCTTTTATTTACTGTGGTATATTTTTCTTAGGTTTGGGCTACTTTTTATGAAAATAACTTAATATTCCTTGTTAAATCACATTATAATGTTTTTGGTGTAGCTATAATTTATTCAGAAGTAAGGATTAAATACACACAATTAGATTAAAATTATAAAATCAAAACAGTCTAAAATATAAAAAATCAACATCCTCTCCCTCAGCGGGCCGCGGAAAAATTGACCGGACTTTGACCGGACATTGATTGAATATGACCGGTCCGTGGCGATAAAAGGGTTTGCCGCAACCTTTTTATCGCCGCGGACCGGTCAACGTTTGATAATTTTACCGTGGCCCACTGAGGGTGGGACACGTTGATTGTTTATATTTTAGATTGTTTTGCTTTAACAATTTTAATTTAGTTACTTTTAAATATGCCTTCAGAATAAAATACAGTTACACCAAAAATGAATAAAAGTGATTTAACGTGGAATATAAAGTGATTTCTCCGTGGAATGTTACGCAAATCCGAGAGAAATGCACCTCTTTAAATAAAATGGCAATAGTTTAATGTTCTTTAGGCTGCCTGGCACCATTTGATCCACGGACCGGTGGCGGTCCGCGAACCGGGAGTTGCGGATCACTGCCCAAGAGGATTAGTTAAAGGTGTGGATAGGATCGTTACAACTTCACGAAAATCAGTGAACAAATTGTTCTTTCAATTCTTATTGAGAAATAAACTGTGGCTACTTCTGTTTCTGATACAGTATAAATTTTTACGCTAACTAAATTAGAACTATTTCAGCAATCCACACTATGCTGGTAGAATGCATTACTTCGAGGTATAAAAGTGTTTACTTTAAATCGCAATTTCTCAAAAGTGTAAATTACAACAGAAGTGGAACATTTTAAAATTTCTACTGATATTTAATAGCTTTGAAACTTTGAAAATATATTACTATTGTATAAATAAATATTTCAGTAACTTATTTTGTCAAAGAAGTCATTCAAAAAAATTTATGTATTAAATTGTAAATGAATTGTCGTCGTTTGAAAGCTTTACTCCACATATAAATTATTTTTAAAAAAAAATACTCAATTTTTTTAAATGTTCTCATTAAAATAATAATAATAATACAATAAAAGCACATAAAAATTTCTTAAAAATGTTCCTTAATTGTAATTCTTTTTAGCATCAGGCACATAAAAAATGCCTATGTGAAGTGTTTTCATAATACATACAATACATTAATAATACATACAATATAAATATGGAATAAAATGATCTGTTGTTGTGTTGATACTTATGCTACCTGATCTACAATAAAACTATCTAATTCAAAGTAATGGAGAGAAAAACACATTATAAAACAAATTATTCCATGAGTGAGTGAGTGAATATAACGGTCGCACTGTTCAGCTACACGAGGGCTTTTGGTGACGGACCACGTAATTTTGAACCATGGTCAAGTGAGTGGACGACACCTGAGCTGGCACCCCCC
>BMAV01014580.1:19396-33256 GCA_019973955.1 Trichonephila inaurata madagascariensis | reverse complement strand
GTCATTTAGAACTTCTTAAGTGCAAAAATAATATAAATAAAAATAAAAATCCCTTTCCATTTGCAAACGATTAAGCTCTTTATCTTGACCGTCTTGAACATTTTTTTAAACTTTAAAAAACCCTTCTGACAACTTCTTTCTGATTGGACACTCCAAATAGAGAAGGAAGAGAAATAAAAGTTGCACACACGAAGAATCGGGGTACAATTTATAGTTAAGAATACGTATAATACTTTCAGAATTTAATAAAAATTAATTTATTGTAGTAAAATTAAATGAAAACATTTAATGAAATATAAGAAAACGTTCTTAATTTAAATGACATTTTTATTATTAAAAAGGATTTCTTTTAAAAAAAAAATAGCTAACAAGCAAATGCATTGTATATATATATATATATATATATAAAGGTTCATATATATAAAAGGCGTGTTTGACACCCCTGAGGTTCATATATATAAAAGGCGTGTTTGACACCCCTGTTGTAGGGTGTATATGTGTGTGTCAATACATATTCAAAAACCTCTCTTTTTAAAACTTTTACAAAGTCTTCTAGCTATGATCCCTAGAGTTTAGAGATCAAGCCTTGCTAATGTAATCAAAAATACACAACAAATCCCACGGAATTCAACTAATAAATTATTGCTCAAATATATATTTCGTGCACTTAACAAGAAACCCGCTTGCAGGTATGACATAATCACATCCACTAATGTGCAGTGCATATAAGAGCGCGTTCAGTCTGAATTTATTTGTGAGACTCCATAATTAATCATATTGCAAAGGCTCTGAGAGAGAGAATTTCGGTGTCACTCAACCCATATATTAACCACATCAATTCCGGTTATCTCAAACAATTTATTATATTCATTATATAACTTTCAATAAAAATATGTATCAAAGGTAACAAACTTTTTTATTCCTACACAGGTTTAACGTTCCCTTTTTTCTGCTTTACTATGTTTATTAAAAAAAACACTTTTTTTTTCTTTCAAAACTTGAATTATACGTAATTATCCTTACAGTTCAGCGCAAATTCCATTTACGCCTCCAAGCCAAAGAAGCATCAAATCTTCTTTCGCACCATCCCTTCGCAAAAAAGTATCTTCCATAACTTTAAACTACATTCCCTCCAACTGGTCTCTGTAAAAGACTACAAACGTTGCAGACACTAATTAAAGCTTATAAGCGGCAGAACTGTTTCCCCTTTGTAATCCCTGATACGGATTATGCCTCACCTGGTCGCTAAGCAACGCCAAACTTCGCCAAGATTGCTTCAAGATAATCAGAAATTACAATCCGCCCCAGTTGCTCTTTTGTTAGATAAGGCGATTTTAAACAATAGTTTTGCTTTGATGGTATGATCTATTGCAACTGACAGCACTTCCCCCTTTTGTTCCATGATATGATGAGCATGCGGTAAGCGATAACGCGCCTTAAAAGGAAGGGGGTGAAGAAAGTAAAAGTATTGTTGTTTGTATTGTGTGTGGAAATAGCTTTTACGTTAATAGGAAATTTTGCGCTTTTTGCGGCTCGAGATTGCTTTAAAGCGGAGTTGAAAAAATCGATGTTAGTCCTATATGAAACATAATTTTCGGCCTTTTGTTTTGGGTCTGTTTTCCCGAAGTATTTTTAGTGCCTTAAAGTGGTTAATTGTCTTATTCGCGAAAGCGCTTAATGAAAATAAAAAAACATTCCACATTGACTCCATAGTTTATTCTCTACATTTACAGATATCAATATTATATTAATTAAAATTCTTACCAATTTTTTTATATAAAGGAGGTATAAATGTAAAAGAGTTTCTTTCATTATGACAGATGATTTAATATTTTATACACTGCTCAAAAAATTAGAGGAGAAAGCAAAAAAGAGAAGAAAATGTTGCACGATAGCCATGCATAGGCATAAAATGGAAAGTACAGAAGCAACAAAACTGAATACAGAAAAAAAAAGCCAAAAACAATTGTATGGGAACTTTAATTCTTTGAAATTGTATAAATAACATAAAATTATGTTTCGGGCCAATAATTTGGTTGAACGTAAATGACAACAAAAAACACTGATTATTTAGAATTGATATAGGATGTTTAATATGGTATGTGCTCTCCCGAGCTGCTAAGACTACCCCACACCTGTTTAGCATGGATACGATGAGATTATCAGAGAGACTTTAGGGAATAATATTGCACTCATTATCCCCACGTTCCAGATGGTAGGCGAAGACAGTGATCTCGATGAATGTGTCGTTCGAATGAGTCCCAAGCACACGGGATACGATTTGAGTCAGGAGAACATACTGGCCACTCCATACTCTGCATTGTTTCAGCTTCAAAAAGTTCTCCACAAGGCAACGAGGTGCTTCATTTTTGGCATTATTTTACGTTAAAACAATGGAATCACAATGGTTGCTGAGTAAGGTATGCCATAAGGTCTTAGGATCCCCTTTGCAAACTTTTGAGCTTTTGAATTGCTACTCCGTATAACACGTAGGTCAGTACGTCCACGTATGCTGATACTGTCAAACCATCTAGTCTGTAACATGATCTTACCCGAACGAATGTTTGGTTATTTCAAGTGCTTCTTTCTTGCCATATTAAAATACGTCTGGCGTCACCCTCTAAACTGAATAAGGACTCGTCCGTAAACAGTGCTTGACTCCAATCGCTTTGCGTCTAATCCTGATGTTCAGTGGCTCACCTTCTTCAGGCATCACGGTGTCTTGCTGTCAACAGGATACATATTAGGTTTACGTGTATACAGACCACCTGCATGAAGGCTTTTACAGATTGTTTGGCTTGAGACCCTTTGTACTGCTGTCAAAAGAAACTGTCTTTGAATCTGCGTCCCACTGACTGTTCTGTTTTGACGAGCTATTAACAGGAAATATGGGTCATTATTTTCTGTTTGTTTCATAGACGACCTTGCTCTCACTGACGTCAATTATGCCCTGTTCCTTGGAATTGATTGCACAGTTACAGTCAGTGGCCCACTTTCTTCAAGCCTCATGGTGCCTTGTAGTCGACAGAATACACACTATTGGTTTATGTGCATACAGACCATCTGGACGAAGGCTTTTATGGATTATTTGGCTTGAGACCCTTCATTTTGCTTCCAAAATAAACTGTCTTTAAATCTGCGTCTCACTGGCTGATCTGTTTTGACGAGCTATTAACAAGAAATATGGGTCATTATTTTCTGTTTGTTTCATAGACGACCTTGACCTCGCTGACGTCAAATATGCCCTGTTCCTTGGAATTTATTGCACAGTCCAGTCAGCGGCCCACTTTCTCAAAGCACCACGGTGTCTTGCAGTCAACAGAATACACACTATTAGTTTATGTGCATACAGACCACCTGGACAAAAGCTTTTACAAATTATTTGGCTTGAGACCCTTCGTCCTGCTGCCAAAATAAACTGTCTTTAAATCTGCGTCTCACTGTTTGTTCTGTTTAGACTATCTATTAACAGGGAATATGGGTAATTATTAGCTGTTTGTTTCGTGAGTGACCTTGCCCTCGCCAACGTCGAATATGCCCTGTTCCGTGGAATTGATTCCTCAGTCTTGTAATAACACTTCTTGTTACTCCAACAGCGTGAGCTGGTGTTCTTGCTATTTACCCGGATATTTGTCCGCATGAAAATTCTCCAACCCGCGGATTCCAGTAGATCATGTTGTAGTGACCTTTTCTAGTCACTTTTTCTCAAACAATAGCCGAAAGGTTGAATTTCACAATTGAAAAACCAAAAAACAATAACTTCTTTGAAATTCCAATTTTACTACTTATATAATTTTTCTGATTTTTAACTTCATGAACGTTGATTTGCATATGAACTTTTCTTCTGTTTTCTCCTACACTTTGTTTTACGTTAATTATCGGAAGAAATATTTGCGTAATTTCTTTAAATCCATGTGCTTCCCTAATTTTTTTGAGTAGTGTATTTTGTCACGCGCGTCAAAAAATGAGAAGGTAAATAAAGTTTAAATGATCACCGGATATTGTTCTGTTTTTCATATGCTCTTTTTTTAATAGAAGGTACAATTAATAAATACAAAGTATTTGCAGCTGAACAGAGAATAGGCATTAAATATTTAAGGAACAAAACTTACAGACAAATCCATTGAAATTTAATAGATTGAACCTTATTTTAGTAATTGCACATAATATCGATTTTCAAGTATGCAAAGATTCAAGATATTTAGAAATGATCCTGAAGAGCTTGAAAAATCGACTTACAATCGTCCACCGAAAAAATGTCTTGCTGTAGTGAGAATTTGATGAATTTATGGTCTTACTCTTGAAAACCGACAAATAACAGTTAATTTACTAAGAGATCAAATAAATATAAGTTATGTAATTGTGCAATTCATTACCTGGAAGTTAAAATTCTGCAAAAAAAATTTTTATATATATTTTCGGATTTTTGAGGATACATTTGTTCCCTTATGTATATGGACAAGCTTTCAGGTTTTAAAAGTAATTTAAGCTATTTGTATTATTATAGTTACATATTGTAGATACATTAAGCTATAAATATGTATAAGTTCTGTATAATATACTGCAAAGTACGTTTTATGCGAGAGTATAATGTGAAATTGTTTTATAATTTATCATAATTTTTTTTCTTTATAATCCATTTGCTTAAAAAGTACTCTTAAAAATCAGGAGTTACGGAAAAGAATATGAAAGATTTTATTTTAAAAATAAAAAGTCCATTAAAACAAATGTTTTTTAAGAGTGTGAGCTCTTTATCACAAACAATGAAATATACAATTTTAGCTATACAAGAATTTAATGCTACTATACTAACCAATTAATGTTGCTAAACTAAATCAATAATCCAAAAATTATAATTGTCGACATAAATTTAAATATATATTTTGATTTAATAAATTGAACAATCTATAATTATTTAATTCAAAAACTATTCTGTTTTAAAGTTTAACGCCCTATCCATTGCACTCATATTAGCATTATATGTATGAAAATTGATCTGATATTGGGACAAAGATGATAAAAACAGAAATTCACAAATAAATTTTGCCCTATGTCTTTTAAAAAACCGTATGCATGCATGAATACAAGACATGTCCAAAAATTAAATATCATTTCGCTCTACCGCAACCGCAGAGATAGTTTTGAAGTTCAGCACTTGCTCACACGTATCTGTGGTTGATTCTCAGTCCAGTTGCGTTGTTATAGCCGGATTGTGTGTTTTTTTACATGTGTCAGTGAGAGCTCAAAATGTTAGACGATTTCCGATCACGCCAAATGTGATGTGTGTTCTGTAATCCAATTTTTTTAATGCAAGCCATTTGAAATTTATCGTCAACTTCTAGATTTAGGATGAAAATGTAATGGGTGTGATGAAATAGTAAAAAATTGGGTTCCGCAATTCAATGATGAGTGAAATTACGTTCATAACGAATGTCAATGATGGTTTACTTGAAAAAGTTACTGAGAAAATTCGTGAAAACAGATGGTTTACAATAAGATTGCTTTGCCACAAATTTCAGAAACTGTTCACTGGCAGCATTTTTCTTAAAAGAGTGTTATGGCTCTTTTCACGTACTTCCAACTAATCCTCTTCGGGAATATAATGGTTCTCTAAATATTATTCTATTGAAAACTTTCCTCCTCCGAAGAAGACCCGAATTATTCCAATCAAGGTTGTATTTAAAGATTAACTTCCAAGTTCGAAGAGAAAGAGGTTAGAATCTAAACTGAGTGCAGCGAGTGATTAACGTAAAACTAGGCGAGAGCACTACGTAGATTAATAATACGTAGATTAATTGTTAATATTTAGATAGACGATTTGGTCAATTAGCTGTTTAAATTGGATTAGAGTTGGCTTGAATTACATTACTTTAGAACTTACCTTCAAATATTTAGAAGGTGTATTGCCAGGACATGCTAAGTGTAAGTGATCCGATTTATAATTATATCTCCAATTACCTCGTCTACCTCGCTGTATCTCCCATATATATGTATTGGTGCATTTCTTAACTTGGGTTGTTGAAATTTGGAACGTTGTTGAGAATTGTTAATAAACTGAGTTTGTTTTGACTATGGCTAAGCTTCCTTCTATCCTTAGTACATAAATGGATGGGACCGGCCATCCATTACAAAAGGGTATAGAAAAGGTGATTTCTCAAAATAAAATTGCCTGAACATCGTTGGTAACTATGTTGGAAAATTGTTTCCAAAATGGTTGTTCACGTAAAAATACATTTTGTTTTGAAAAGAGATTTTTTTTGTGCGAGATGTTCTAAAACGATACGTACTTTCCTAACTTTTTATCACTCTAGATTCATTTGAAGGTTTTTGCTACTTCTTAAAAATATCAGATAGAGCAAAATTTGTTTACACATAGATAAAGAAATTTGAAATGTCTTAACATTGTCATTATTCTCTATTCTATCCCTAAAATAAACAGCTATATATATATATATACACAGAGAGAGAGTCTTAGAATCTTAGAACTAATTACCTATATTTTTCACGTACGATATCTGCAAGGAATCACAAATTTACTCATTCCAGCCGACACCTCTTCCTTACATCAAAGAAAAGAATTCTTTCTTTTTTTAAAAAAATAAATAACCTTTTCTTGGACACTTTATAAATATTAGCATTCCAACAAATTTTTTTTCCCTATCGAGAAGCTAATAAAAGCGAAAGCTCTTCAATAAATCTTCTAGAAAGAGAGGGTAAGGAAAAAAAGAAAGATGGAATGTTTAATTCACTTAATCAAAGAAAAAAGAACATGAAAACGTCTTTCCATTTTGACAAATGAATCTTTTGACATCTGAAAGCAAACAGGGGAAAGGGAGAATGCTTTTAAAAGGGAAAGGGACTAGAATTATGCTAATTTCTTCAACATGTCATTATTCTTCCTTAAAGAGCGGAAAAGTTATTCCGTTTGTTGTTGTTATTTTGCGAAGTATATGCACGTATTGAGAATGAAAGGTGATTTGTGAAAAAGGATTCAATAGACATATATGGAAGCAGACTTTAAATGCTTGCTCTCCTGAAAGTGCAAATAATCTGGGTAACTTTTTCTCTTTTTTGCGAGATCTTTCAGTTTTTCTTCCCTTGTATATTTTTTAGAAAACTCTTAAAAATACATCGTGCTGAAAATGTTCCCCCAGTTGCTGAAAGCTAAATATATTCTTTTAGAAGTTATGCTTTCATGGAATAAGAAAAAATCGTTCATTTTTATGTGTTTGTTTCCAATTCTAATAATGTATAATGATTAGAAACATATTACGGGAATTATGGAACTATGTTATTCGAATAAAATGTTGGGCAATTCTAAGTAAATCGTATAAAAGCATCTTTGTGGAGTTTCTTTTTAAAAAATTTACTAAACATTTAATAGATTTTTGTCTGTGCTCTATTTGTTTCTCGGCACATTTCCAAATGACATTCAGTGCTCTTGCCAAGTCCACTGTATTAAGTCTAGAATGAAAGTTTATTGTTTATTTTTATTTTCTTTCTGTACATATATATATATAGGCAAACCTTTATAAACAAAAAAGCTATGCAAGAAATCTGGGAAACAAATATGCAACTAATGACTTTTTCTTCGTAGTTGTAAATGGCTTGGGAAATTTTTGTCTAAAGCTGTTCGAAAGTTTTTTATTACGCTCTTAAGTTGGAAAAAATAAGAAAATGTCTAAGAAAAGAAATTTTCAAGGACTTAGAAATCCGGATGCTTCCTTTATTCGCAGACTTTCCTTCGAAATTTCAATCAAAAATTCTTTTCTTCTCTAAAATTCAGTTTTTATTTATTATTTTTAAATGTACTTTTTCTATAAAGGATTGAATTTTAAAAATGTGTTAAATGACAGTTTTTATACAGATGAATTTTAAACCTTTTTCAACAAAAAGCAAAAGGTTTTGAATATGAAAAGAAAAATTTTAAGATAGTTGCAAACGATATTTTACCTATAATTCTTCAGAGAAGCTACCAATTGTTTTATAGATAATTACTTTTGATAAATATAGATACATTCCTGAATGCTAATTATTTATGACAATTATGGAAACATTTTTGCGTAACTGTTAATGAGTGATTCTATATATTTGTATTTTTCGAAAAGAATTTCGAAATGCTCTTAATGATTACATTTTCACAGATTTTTGCGGTTATTCTTAATCTAGAATTATTTACCAGTATATTTTTCATATGATTAAATTACAAATGTTTTGGATCTAGTAAATGGCATTTCCTGTATATGTGTAAGTATATTGTAATATTGTTATTATTTTCTTTATTGTCATGCTTATTTTTCGCATCAATTTAAGCATTTTCTTCAAATATTGTCAGCGTTAGCTATGGGACACAATAACATTATTTTTCCCTACTTAATTGTCAAAGAAAGATAAAAAATAAAGTTTTAATATTCTAATCATGAACAACAATTAAAGAAATGCATTAATTTTTATTTTCCAAAAATTATATTTTAGTATATATTTTAGACAAGAATGTACACCGTTGCTGGAAAAATTCCAGGGCTCTTTTTTTTAAAAATAAAAATGTAACCAATAATCACAAGAAAAGAAGATAGGAGAATAAATTTATGTATCAGTTTTTTGTTTTGTTTTGTTTTTGTTTTGTTTTAAATATTTGATAATTTCTTTACGCTTCCTGAGATTTTATACAAGTTGAGTTCACCACAAAATTAAACATTTGAAGAAACCGGCAAAACACACTGAATAAATGTAATAAATAGTAAAGGAAAAAAGAAGTGGAAAATAAGAAAAGAAAATCTCTCATACAGAGATAAAAAAGTGGTACATGTGAACAATAAAAATTATGCACAAGGAAACAAAATAAATATATAGTTGACCTAAAAGCTTAGAGCTAATAAAGATAATTTGTTTTCTGTCGATGTGGGAAATGGTGTAAGAAAAGGAATTTTAATTGATTTTAATAATTCAAGAATGATTCTTTCTTTCTTTGAAGCAATAAGAGTAATAAAATTCAATTGTTAAAAGTTATATATTCCGTTTGAGCCACAATAGAATAAATCAAAAGATTACAAATCAATTTTTTCCCAATAAGGTTTGAAAATTCCGTTTAGATATGTAGTGATATCTAAATTGTAGAGCAAATGCTTATTTTTAAATTTGTGAAAAATCAGATAAAAAAATAATACTTAAGAAGTTTCAGTTTAAGACATAAAAACATTATGAAAGGATATGTACTGTGAAGATAATGGGCAACAGTCTTAAACATATTCTATGTTGTTGCTGTTTTTAAACGACAAAATCTGTTATAATTCCATAAAAGAAAAGATTTGAATCCGTAGTATATTGGAAAAGTACACCTACCCTCCTAGGTGAGAGAACAAATATAAGCACAAGAAGCTTGCTTTTAGAGCCTTGCCGACCTTAGAATAACGGAGAGGTTTCTCTGTACATTAAATATAACTAAACTTCAGAATTTTAAAGTGGAGTGCCATGCAAAAACAAAGAGAAGGGTGCCAGCTCGTTACCTGATCGTGACTAAAAATTACGAGATCAGTAGCCAATAGCTCTGATGCAGCTTTAGCATGACATTATTTCAAGCTGGCAAAATTTCTAATGATAAAGAAATAAAGACATTCTGAAAAGTCTATGGGATATAATGTACACTACGTTTCAAAATTTAAGCAATTTTTTTTTTTCAATCTTGCCAAAATTCTACAAAGAATCAACTACGAAACTTTAAGCCCATGCTACAGAAGAACAATGTAATACTTAAAGGATAAAGAAAGCATAACAGCGAAAAAAGAAAAAAAACCCTTTCATTCAGAAAACCTAATATGGCGCATACAACATGTAGCGAAGCAGAAAAAAAGGCTATATTGACAGAATGCCATTGGTACAAAATACCATCTCGCCATGAAGAAAAACCAAAGTGCCTTAGTAAGAAATATGATTTCCCCTAACTGCAGTAGTTACTCATTGTGAAGTATTGGAAGGACGGAACCCGCGACGTTCGGTTCTGCAGCCGAATAACATTACCACTAGACAAAAATGATCACTCCTGTCCGGAGGCTGTTACTTGCTTATGTAGATACCGTTATAGTACATATCCCATTGTGACGGGCTCACGCGTCTTTTCTTTAACATGAGCTCTGGGTTCTTTGGGGGCCAAGATTAATGGCAACTCTTTTCCAATCAAAACCCAAGAAGCGAAATGTGAAAAAGAAATGCAAATAAGATAGCTTTTAAATAACAGAAGTTTCAATAAGTGATATGGCAATTTGGGGAATGTTATGTGTGAAAGAGGTGAATTGGCAGCCAATTGTGAAGTTACCTTGAAGATAAACCATTAGGTCAAGGTGCATACCATTGCACGCGCGCCCAGACGCCACTTCATAAGATTGAATCCAAATTTGGATTAAGGTAGGATTGATTATTTGATATTAGGACGTAATATTATTAAAAGTGAGAGTAGGCGGATTAAATGTTTATAGTGGTCTAAGTTACGCAATTCGGTTTAACTATTACTGTGTGTTTGTTCATTGTAAATTCTCGCCTTAATAATATTATCTAAATTGTTAAACATTTAAGTTTCATTCTTAATAAAGTCATATTAAGAATTAAAAATGGCTATTCCTTTTGAAAACCCTACACCTCTAGCTCACGCTGACAACCAAGGAAACGGTCACCTAAGGAGGGCGGTATCACACCGTCTTTGCTTCCATTACACCAATGTAAAAGGTACTTCCAATGGACTTCTGTCAATGATACACCATGTACAGGATGGTAGACAAATATGCCACCTGTACTTTGCATAAGAAGACTTTTGCACAGCGTACTTCTATTACAGTAAACCACAGTACTTCTCGTACAGCTCTATATTTAGCTGTTGAACAATATTACCCAATTTCTAGTCTATCCCTTTTCTTATGCACAATGATATATGAGTTATTACTTGCCGTTTTCCTTGGTCGGTCACCTCCAACCTTTCTTATAGCTGTACTTGTCATTTTGGAAGAATTTTTAAGTTCATAATACAAAGCTTTTGTCAATTCCAAACTTTTACGAAACCCTCTTTGTGATATTCTTCCATCTGTAAGAACATCTTAAAAGTTTCTTGCATTCTCACTTTTGAACATCAGTGTACTTTTGCTATTAATGTTTTTCTGAATTTATATTTTAATTGATTCTAAAAAGACTGATAACTATTTTTAAATATATTAATATATTATTTTTAAGAAGAAATTATGAACGCAATGCTTAAAAATAATCAATACTTCATTTTATAATTTTCTTAAAGTGAATGAAAGCATCACACACACAGAAGCTGTACAAACTAATATTTATAAAGAAAATCAATGTATCGAATTTATATTCATAACTATTCCTTTCTATTGAAATTCGTTTATTTTTCAATATAGCAAGATAATAGTTTTGGGCTTTTAATTTATTTTCTGCTTTCAAACTAAAGCAAATAAATAAAGAAATAGCTTTAAATTTGTTTTAAAAACAGCCCAAAAAAAGCTTTGCATGTTTATGTTAATGGTTGCTCTTAAAATGAAAAAATTAATATTGAGCTGCTTTTAAATTAAATTTATACGCTTCGTTTTGGCATAATGATAATTCTAATCAATTTCGCAATGGAATGAAAAAAAGGAACAATTTATGTTAAAATTCATGAAAACATCTTTATTAAAATGAATGCACGGTATTCAGATAAAACACAAGAAATAAAATTATTGCTATACGTAAATAAATCTTCAATTGAAGTGCGTAATATAATTCTTAAAATAAATAAAATACTACGCACTTTGAAAACAATTTATAATTCTGGTGTAAAATTATAATCATGGAAAGAATATATAAGAGAATTTTTTTCCCTTTAACTTTATAAGCAAAAATTTCTTATAATTAATTAAAAATAAAGGATTTCTAGTAGCCTAAAAGCAAGTTAATAGCTTTATTTACATAAAATAATTCCAATAAATTCTTGGAATTGATGGAATTAAAAAGACACTTTACTAAATATGTTTTCCCATTTTCTTAAGAGTGCCTTATAATCCATTCAAAAACAAATGCTTTCTTATGTTTAAATTTGCATTTTATGCTATCAAATGAATGTATTGCATAATATGCATTACTGACGATAAACACTTATGTTAAGGAATGTTCATATTTCCCATTATAAATAAGTAACCTTACATCAGGAATTCTCGGGAAAAATATGGAATAATTTATTTTTTCTAGAAAGTCTTCCAAGAAGTACTCATTTTTATGCCTTACAAAAAAAAAGGTATGTGATATATTCAGTTATATAATGAATCAAATAATTTAATTAAAGGCAATTTATTTAGAGAAAGAAAATTATGTAAAAATAATTTTACTCCTGTATTTTAGAGGGAAATTAAATCACAAAAATTAAGTACTCACCTAGCTTGCAGGAATTCTTTAATTTGCTAAAATCATTAGGTTATTTAGATATTTTGGAAGAAATGAATGCACAAGAAAAGGCAAACTCGCTTAAAATTACAAATTAAAATTAATTTTTCATATTATTTTAGAAATAAAAAAATGGATGGAAAAATTATTCTCATTTTTGATAGAAATTGAAAGTATAAAAATTAAATATTTACAAAGATCTCGTGTTTTTTCTAACCGTTTCAACTTCACAATATTTCAGCCATCACATGATGATAACTATTCTTTTTTAATAATGAAACCAAAAGCTAATTGAATGTAGAACAAATAAAAAAACTGCTCTAGAGAATAAAAATTAGCAAAAAGTTAATTTTAAAATTAAATTTTAAAACATACTGGGGAGGGGAGTACCCCCTGTCCGCCTAATGGTTGTATAAATTATACAACTATTTAGACTCATTACCCAAACTGCAAAACTGTATAATTTACATGTATTACGCAATTCTATTTGTCTGTTCTCTTTTTGGTAAAATTCGTTCTTGGCGCTCCTCCAGTTAAATTCATCACTGAAGCTGCATGGTTCAACACTTCATTGATAAAGTCCTCAGATTTTGACAAACCTGTGTCTCTTGCAACTTCCTGGAAAGTCGAGTATTTAGTTCCGTTGATTGTTAATAAGTCTTCGTATGAGACAATGTCTTTCTTCCCACGCAATTATTCCAGTCCAGGCAATCTGCAAGAGCTTGCAATAATGTACTATCGCAGCCGTATTGGCGATATTATATAAAATGAAGCACATGGTTGCCAATTTAGCGTGTACTATACATGTGAAATATGGGTTGCCAACTTAGTGAGCTATCTTGAATGTTGACATTTTTGCTATAGTGCATTATAAGTTTACTACAGCATCACGAAAAACTTTTTTCATATATACAGAAAGAAAGAAACTTCTAAGCACACTATTATACTAAGAATGGAAACACCCTCATGATTACCCTCTTGAATTTAGTATGCAAATTATTAAATTTTCAAGGTCAAGGAATGCTAACTTTAGTCTAATGCTTGTGTCTACTGCACTGCGAAAAACCGGTTATCAGAACTAAGCACAAAATACTCACTTTTGAATACGTCACATACTCAAAATAGCTCCGATGCAAACATACTCAAATTTGAGAATAGCCCATTCTCATCTTTGGCAACGCCTACGTACTCAAAATTGTAAACATCACATACTCATTTTTGAAACTGTTACTGGATCAAATTTGAGAATATAACAGCTAAGTGAATGAGTAATGCACTCATTTATGAGTATTTATGGGTCAAATATGAGTTTGTATGTTATTTATTTTAGATACTGTTGTATCCAATACTAATTTTTAACATAAAAATATACATCAAATCAAATTTAAAGAGGATCTAAATACGTGATACTTAAGTTGTAAATTTCATTTTTTCCATCTTATA
>BMAV01014579.1:0-14861 GCA_019973955.1 Trichonephila inaurata madagascariensis | reverse complement strand
AAAATTGTATATTCTGGCAATAGCTATTTCACACACTTGCAATAAAAACAAACCGGTTTTTAGAAAACAAAATTTAAAAAAATTATATATTCTATGAGTAATAGAAAAATTTTTAAAAATTTAAAGTGTTATCACCATTTATTTTTCTGGGGGGGGGCGGTATCGAAGGGTTATTAAAAAAGTTCAAAAGCCATTTAAAAAAAAGGTTTGGGAAACCTATTTTCAGTGGAATATCTTCTAGCGTCCACAACAATTTCGGTTTTGGGAGGTTTTGATCCGTTTATTGTAGTTTCTACATCTCGATTTCCATCCATTCTTTTGGGATTATGTTTTTTAGTTCCCTTTTTGCTTTTTATATGGTGAAGTCTCCATGTCTAATTATCCAGAACAAGTTATCTATAAAAGGTACCCTAGGAGTAATATAAAGAAAGAAACTACCTTACGTGAATAAGCGCACGAAATCAGCTTAGTTTAGCTTTAATAAATCCTATCCTAATAAATCTGGATTCACTAATTTATACTAGTAGCCAAAATCTGTTTTTTAGTTAATATGCGTAATTCTAATTCTTACCATAATAATACTGCGTTCAGATGTTCCATTTTCGACATAAAATTTATTAAACTTTAACTTTATATACACAAATTTTGCACCCAGTGTTTCTTCTTGGGAAAATGGCTGTGAAAAAAAGCGAAAGCTACCCCAAAAATTCCCCGGGATTAGTTGTTGAAAGTCGCAAAAAGCCCCATCAAATGTTTTTTTTTTTAACTTTTTCTTTTAATGCAGTCAATTGGCTTAAAGAATAAAAATAATGCTTTGCAGGAAATTATTAGGTTGTCGTTCTTGCTAGGCAAAAGTTGTGAAGAGAGTAATTGCATAGAAAATGAGAAAATTAGACAAATAATTTTTTAAAATTTTTGCTGAGGGCGCAGAAGAGCAACATAAACCCAATTGAGGATAACGTTTGCGAGTACAGCATTTGTTTTTTACATTGGTTTCCTTGTTGAACAAAGGGAATACAATAGGTTACGAATGGTTGAAAGTGTCAACGAGAAATAGCATTTCAGCGTCAAACATGACTTATTAGCGAGTAATCACACGATAACAGTTGCATTCCGTTAACCCAGCAGAAGGTTATAGGTCGAACCAGCATGATCTCATCAGCACAATAACTGAACTGTGTCCTTATTGCAAGACTCTGAAATTTAAGAGAGAAACAAAAGGAATGTTTTACAACCACTGGAAAAATTAAACTGCTTCATCTTTGAGAACCACCAGAGCCATTAAAAATTTGGTTTGTCATATATACAGGAATCAACATTTCCTATATAATATTGAGAAATACAAATGATATTGTTTGGAGAAATGTGCATTTGTAAACACACCTCTGATTTAACAGAGATACCCATAAGCATTGTAAAACTAACCCTTTGCCCCTTAGGAATCTAGAGTAAAGCCATTCTAAATTTATCTTGAGCTTTGAGGTCCCCACTGTGGGGACAAATGAAAAATAATTTTAGGTTCATACCTAAGGAGGAAAATAAGCTAATAACTTCAAGTATTTGGTTAACAAGTTACAAATGAAATCCAGAAGGGGAAAGTTTTGTGTATATATATTTTGCCGCAAATCTGGTTTAGTAGTTAGTGACGCTGACTGAAGTGTCGTAGAGCCTGGGTTCAAATCCTGGAGAAGGCACGGATGTTTGTAAATGTATTGTGCCTTTGCGGCATGAGGGTACTCTTGAATAGCCATTGAGCTGCAAGTCCTCTCGTGAGGTTTGTGGAAAGGGGAAGGTGAAAGGCCCTGACCACCTCACGGATGTTCTCCAAAATATTGGGGTGAAGCCCAGACAAACTGTATTGTCACCTGGATGATGCTCAAAGCTACAGCTAATGACAGGCATATATCTTAGCTCTATGCAACAATGAATTTTGAGGGCCTCGATCTGACACTGTCAGACAAAAGGCATTAGAAACAACAACAACAATTATAATTTTTTTTTATTATAAAAAATCATACGGCAAATGCAAATGTTTAAACATACTAAAAATATGTGCTTTCTCTTTTCTTTCTTTTTAGCCACAGCAATGCATGGCAGGGTACAGCTAGTATTTAATAAGTTTATTTATAAGAATAAAAATTGAAAAATAGGTGTTCGATTTAATTTATGTGGCACTCTTTTCTCTTCTTCTGCAGTGTCTCTCAAATTGTTCGTACACTTGCAAATTTTTTAAAAAAATTATTGTTTCCGACTAATAAAAATTAATGTATGGGAATTGTAATTTTTAATTAATATCTGCTACTTACTCTTACTGAAATGACATCATTAATTTTTAAAACATAGTATAACTATTGTTTTGGAAAATAATAATTAAAAAATACTATAAAATTACGTCACGAAATTCTACGTACATTTAAAAAAAAATCTGAACAAAGCTTTGATTATTGTATTTCTTCATAATTTAGCACTAATAGTGCTTAGGTTCTCAACGTGGGGATAATCTCCTGTGGGTGTTTGAGGCTGGGGCAGCAAAAGACCCAGAATAAGTTAGGGAGTTTTGAGATGGTATGGAGGGGAATGAGCAGATTAACCAAACATAGTCTAAAAATGACTAAAAAAAGCACTCTGATTATGCACTACCAAAAGTAAAACCATCACCATTTATCTAAGGTTACTGTATGTATTTAAAATTGTATATTCGTGGTGATAGCTATTTCTTACACTTGCAAGTAAAATAAATCGTGCTCTTTAGAAAATAACTAAATTAAAAATTATATTCTATGAGTAATAGAATAATTTTTAAAAATTTAATTCGTGTTATCACCATTTATTTTTCTGGAGTGAGTATCGAATGAGTTATTAGAAAAGTTCAAAAGCCAGTTCAAAAAAGGTTGGAAACCTATTTTACAGTGGAATATCTTCTAGCGTCCACAACAACTTCTGAAGTCTTGGTAGAGATTTGCTCCGTTTTTTGTAGTTTCTACATCGATTTTCTCCATTATCTTTTGGGATTATTGCTTTTGCCCATTTTGCTTTATATGTGACGTCTCCTTAGTCTAACACCAAATTCTCACCAAATATGCGTTTTTACTGAGCTTTAAATCAGAGAGAAGGTGTTTTCTAAATTTTACGACAATTATAGAGACAATAGAGGCGCACGTTGAGAGTTAAACGATGATGGTCATTGTCTCATTAAAATGATTCTACCTCAATACTCACAATTTGGGTGGAAAATTTTCAATTTGATCTCAAAAATATTTAAATAAAGATCATGATTTACAATAACATCAAAATATACCAAAATATCTAATCTTGAAACCTATATACACCCCTCTCCTATACAATAATGTAAGAACAGCTTCAACACAGAAATCAAACTAAATTTTGCGATTAAATTCTTTTCGTTTATTCTTTCTGAAACTATTATTCTCTCCTGTATGAACCAAACGTTGAATTTAGTTACACACCTAAATTTAATTTTCTCGTCATTGTATTGAATTTTCTAAAACTTAATTCTCGTATATATTAATTTTTATTAGTCGAAAATATTAATTTTTTTATAATATTTCAAGTGTGTGTATTGTGAGAGCCACTGTATATATTTTTATTTTTAAAAAATTTAAAAAATAAAAAAAATAGATTTTACTATTTAGTTTTAAATGTAGTTTATATAGAGGAAAAATGTTGGTTTTTTCCCTTTAAGTAAAATTTTGGAAATTCAGTTACAGAGTTCTTAATAATTTCTGAAATATCTGATCAATTCTAGCAGCCACCATATAAGCATAATTCAGAGCTTCACAAAATTTCAATATTTTTGATTCAATATCCAATTATAATTTTCATCGGGCCCCATTCCATACGATAAAGACGCAAAGTGGGCGTTTTTCCAATCTGGCGCAAGGAAATTTTTTTATGGCTTTAAAGTCTTCATAATGATCTAAAATCATAATAATTAATGTAATTTGGGGATTATTTTCTGTTTTAACTAACAAATAAGGTTAATAGGGTCTTAACTAATTATGTCAAGTTTGAATTTGATCAAGAATAAATGATTGGCAAATGGAACTAGTTTTTGAACAAGGTTCTAAGGTTATTAACAGAAGCAGTAATTTACACGTGGGAGAATATAAATCAGATATAGTGTTCCAAGTTAAAAAAATTTAATTTAATAATCGTTAAAGATTAACCAAATACAATCAAACATAACATTGTACATATAAAATAAAGGATAATAGGTATTGTTTAAAAGGATTCGGCACCCTTTAAACATTTTTTTTATTTATGTATTTAAAAATTACATTTTAGCATTTCATATAATGTTTATTTAAGAAAGTGATACGAGATAAAATTTTGCACATAATACTCACAATAAATTTGCAAGTTTAATTTTTAAAGCACTCGGTACTAAAATTTCCTTGTTTTTAGTATTAATTTTTTGACATGAAGTTTTTGGAATATTTCTGAGGTCTGTTTTTTAAATACCTTTAGGGATCGATTTTACAATACCTTAGTTAGTTTTGGAGGAAAAAAATAATAAAATGTTGATACATGTGTGTGTATGTATGTGTGTGTGTTAAAATTCAACAAAAGCCTAATATTTCCTCATATCAATTTTTGAAAAAGAAGTATTCAATTTTACAGCAAATGGATCCCTAATTTTGTTGCTGTTTGCATTACATACGAGCGATTCGAAATTATTAATTGTGGAAGAAGTAGTATTTTGAATGCGGAAAACACAAACCAAAAACTAATTTATAGTTAAAAATTTCTTGAAAAATAATTATTATGTTTAAATGTGGAACAATTTTTCTTCAAAATAATAAAATATAATACAAATCTTACTCCCCGACAACCACACGGCATCATTCGACTTGAAAAGAACTTTTAATTCTCTGGCACCTCCTCCATTTTTTCCCTACAAACAAGCAGAAATTTAACAATTTTTCAAAATTTAAGTGCTGCTGGTTCTCTGACAGGCAAACCCAGTAGTCCTATTTGCAAATTCAAAACATCATTAGTTTTATGCTAGTATTTTTGCTCTTCCTTCCACACATTGGCTAAGCACTTGAGTAATAATTACCGTGGCCCCAACGCTGAAAAAATATCACAACTATGGGAGTAGCAGGTAGTAGCAACTACATTTGGTATTAAATTAAAGATCTATATCTACTCTATATGATTTAAGTGTTACTGTGATCATTCCGTGTCAATCCCAAAAATTGTATTCCATTAAACACAAAAACTGACAAACGTTATTGATTTTAAGCACGCTGTGCTAAACATATGTTTTTTACAATTTTAACCACACTTGAATCGTAATTTGAAAGTCAAATAAAAAATTACTTATCATGGTATCTATTTTCAGCAAAAACCTCGCTATTATCTATAAAAAATCCTTTTCAGACGAAACGATAGGACGAACTGAAAAGGAGGCTCTCGCAAGTGTTCCTTGTATCAAGAACCAACCCGATCTAAACAGATAATTGTTGACGATTTCCATTCGCATACTGACCAGAACTGCTAACCACATGACCTTCCGGGAACCGATTAGACTTATAAATTGTGTTTTTTTTATTTCAAGCAATTTCATTTTTGGACTTTCTGTGCGCCAGATTGGGAAAACTGCCCACTGTGCGACGTATTGACACTAAACCTTCCATACGACTTTAACCTCTTATGTGCCACCAGCGTATATAAACATCTCGCTCAGACAAAGCGTTAATTGCCTCGGACGTATAAATACGTCTTTCCGAAGGACGATCTTTTCTGTACACTGCTGTCCATAAAATTATTCCAAAGATTTTGGAATGCAATAAAAAGAACTTGACAGAGTTTGCGAAGGGTTTATTCATTTAAGAGGATTTATTCCTTTTCTCTCCCCTTCCATACATCCCACACGTGCGCCTACATAGAAGCACGGTGGCAGGAGAGCGAATAGCGTAACTTTAATCAAGGTATTAATTATAAATCATACAAATGATCAAGATTATTGTTAATTTTGCATATAATTTTATATTTGACAAGCCCATGGAGTACCGGCCATTGGTACTATTAAACGTTCTTGTCTTAGCAAGGCATTGTTAAATTACCTCTGGTGCACACATTGTGCAGTACGGATACATTATAAATGCATTTATCAGTGCAAATGTGTGTTTCATTTTTATTATGTCAGAATGTATTTTTTTTTGCTACCATTCTCAGTAAATGAATAATTTTTTAAATACTTTTATTCTCGACTTTTCAATATGCTCGTGCCTCCTCGTAGAAATATCACCTCCTTACGGTGGTGGGCCTCACAGTCCGCTGAGAACGCCGCCATAAATACCAGCATTTGTGTAAAAGATTTTTTTACTTTGATTTAATCAAGCAGTTTTAAATAGACATTAATTTTCGATATTGCTACTGAGCATGAATAATCATTGATGTACAAAAACATACAATATTAAATTTATGTAATTAAAATTTCCAATTAGATTTCACCAGTTCGAAAATTGAACCATAAATTTTTTCTCTAAAGTTATTTGAAAAAGTCAAAAATGAAGAATATTTTACTGGGATTAATAACGTGTCTGTTTTTTAAAATATTTAGGCTGCTTTTAAAATTGAGTCCAGATGCTCTAAAACCTTTCTCCACACATTTCTCAAAGATAATATTTTGGTGAGATATATATTTATTATAAAGGAGGAAATTAAAATACTTAATTGGTGAATGATTATTTAAAAGTGATTTAAAATTTAAAATAGAGAACATTAGAAGACATTAATACTAAGATCTTTTTATCAAACGTGGTTACTGCAGCGAATCCTTACACTTTATTTACTAAAAGATTTAATAATACAGATTTTTTATTAATAAATATTTTCAAAAATAATTCAGTAATTGCCATAAACGATATCTGAAGACAAAGTAAAAATGCCGATGCAAATAAAACGCCTTCTTAAATGAAATCGGTGTCCGAAGGCAAGGTAATGCTATGTGGACACAATAAAAACGACAGCTTCCTAAATGAAAACGGTGTTTGTAGACGGTAAATTGGCGTGTCTGCATCCTAAGCAAGAACGGTCTCCTAAGACAGGATAAAGCTATGAGTCAGCATCCCAAGCAAGAATGGTTTCCTGCCAGGTAAAAGCTGCAGTCAGCATCCCAAGCAAGAACGTCTCCTAAAAACAGGATAAAAGCCAAGAGCTCCTGCATCCTAAACAAGAATGCAGCTTCAAGACAGGATAAAGCTATGAGTCAGCATCTCAAGCAAGAACGGTCTTCAAGACAGGATACAGCCATGAGTCAGCATCCCAAGGCGTTGAATGGTTTCTAAGACAGGTAAAGCCATGAGTCAGCATCCTAAGCAAGAACGGTCTTCTAAGACAGCAGGATAAAGCTCTGAGTAAGCATCCTAAACAAGAACGGTTTCCTAAGACAGGGTAAAGCTATGACTCAGCATCCTAAGCGAAGATGATGTCTAAAGACAGGGTAAAAAGGAACATGGATACAATAAAAACGTAAGCTTTCCAAGTGAGGACTGTTTCTTAAGACTTAAAGCAATGTTAATACAATAAAAACATCAAAATCCACGGTTTTTGCTCAGAAAGGCTTTAGAGTGATATAATCGGTACGCAATCGTACAGTACTAAAATGAGTTTGAAAATGATTTGTAGTTATTTCTAGACAATTTTAAATGAATAGACACACTTTTTGATGAATATCGGTAGTGGTATATTTTATAATTTCATCAATGTATTTTTAAGTAAAAGTGGTTGAGTTTTTGAAAACTATATGCCGTTAACTTTCTTTATCTAATTAAATAGAAAACGAAATATTTAAATCTGTATTATCAGATGTCATTTCAAATCTTCAAGCTTTAAGGGTTTGGTGAACATACTCGAAACAGTAATGTACCAAATTAAGACTCCGTTTCTTGTGATATATATTTTTAATATTTCTAATAGAGATTAAATTTTTTGCATTCCCACATTATAATGATGCTATAGTTACTCTTCAAAACAACAGATTTTCATTTAGGTACCATTTTTTTTAATGGCGCATTACTTAAATACTATATAAAATATTTACAAACACATATATAAAATAAGTCACTCTGTCAGTGCCAAAATACTATCAGATAGGGGATGGAGGATGTATTGCTGGATCCATATCCCCTGTGACGTGAAGAAACATATACAAAAATGATGTTTAAAACATGGTTAATGAGTTGCGATATTAACTTGATACTGATGATATTTTAAGGTATTGATGAAATTCGATGGATAATTTCGTTAAAAAAAATGACAAAAAATTTTGTACATTGCACATTTTTTCCTACATAAAATTATTTTTAAAATTCTGGGTATTATTTAGAGAAAAAATGTTTTGTGGTTCATTGCATGCGCAGGCATCTTTACAGAAGTATAAAAAATTTCGAAGAATGTTCAATATTTCAACTGTATATGTATAAGATGCTAATTTAATATTAGGCCAGTGCTTCTCAAACTTTCTATATTTGCGACCCAATTTTCAATCATAATATTCATCGCGCCCCCTTCCGTACAATAACGATGTATTGAATTCAACAATAATATACTTTGAAGTAAACCTACAATACGACTTTAATTGTAAACTGTACAAATTATCAAGATAAGAATTAAATTTTGCATATAATTTATGAACATTTCCATAGGTCACTGGTAATTATTAAATTTGTTCTTAACTTAACACAGTTAAATTAATTATGAAACATATTGTGCAGTACTGTTACAGTTATATATAAGTGTATTATATCTATGTAAATCTGTATTTTATGATGTCAGAATGTGTATTTTGTTTTGCTTCCTTTCAGTAAATTATTAATTTCTTTAAAAATAATCTTTTGTTTTCGACTTTTCAATATACTCGCGCCCCTTTCTACGGTTATCACGCCCCTCTAGGGGGGCGCGCCCCACAGTTTGAGAAACACGTATTGGCCATTACTCTCGCCAAATTGTTTCTAATTTTCGCCAAGATGGGGGATAACATTACAATATGGTTATATTGATTTTATCGTTTGGTAATATGTCTGCTATAGTGCTTACGTATTTATGATTTTTTTTTTGGTTTATTTATATTTGTGGTAACACCTATTACTTTTAGCAATTCGTTTTTTTTAAATACCTTTGGGATCGTTTTTTACAATACATTAGTTAGTTTTGGAGGAAAAAAATAATAAAATGTTTATACATGTGTTGATGTATGTGTGTGTTTTAAAAATTCAAAAAAAAAGCCTAATATTTCCCCATATCAATTTTTTGAAAAAAGAAGTATTCAATTTACAGCAAAATGGATCCCTAATTTTTTGCTTGCATTACATACGAGTGATTTGAAATTATTAATTGTGGAAGAAGTAGTATTTTGAATGCGAAAAACACAAACAAAAACCAATTTATAGTTAATAATTCTGAAAAAATAATTATTATAAGCTTAAATGTGAACAATTTTTCTTCAAAATAATAAAATATAATACAAATCTTACTCCCCCGACAACCACGGCATCATTCGACTTGGAAAAGAACTTTTAATTTCTCTGGCACCTCCTCCATTTTTCCCCTACAAACAACAGAAATTTTTAACAATTTTTCAAAATTTTAATTCCTGCTAGTCCTCTTATTTATAAAATCCGTGGTAGTCCTATTTAAATTCAAAACATCATTAGTTTTATGCTAGTATTTTGCTCTTCCTTCCACACATTGCATAATGCACTTTGAGTAATACCATCGTGGCCAACTCTGAAAAAATATCACAACTATGGGAGTAGCAGGTAGTAGCAGCTACATTTGGTATTAAATTAAAGGTCTATATCGACTCTATATGATTTAAGTGTTACTGTGATCACATTCCATGTCAATCCCAAAAGTTGTATTCCATTAAACACAAAAACTGACATACGTTAGTAGGATTTACATGATGTGCTAAATCTTATGTTTTTACAATTTTTAATCAAACTTGCACGTAATTTGAAAGTCAAATCAAGAAATTACTTACTCATGGTATCTATTTTCATGATCTGCTAAATTTGATCACTCTAAAATCTGCAAAATCCTTTCAGACAAAACGATAGGACTTGCAACTGAAAAGGAGGCTGTCGCAAGTGTTTCTTGTGTCAAGAACAAACCCGATTTAAACCGATAATTGTTGACGATTTCCATTCGCATACTGACAAAAACTGCTAACCACATGACTCGGGAACCTATTAGGACTATAAATTGTGGGGTTTTTTATTTCGCGCAATTTCATTTTTGGAATTTCTGTGCGCCAGATTGGGAAAACTGCCCACTGTGCGACTTATTGACACTAAAGCTTCCATACGACTTTAATCTCTTATGTACCACCAGCGTATATAAACATCTCGCTCAGACAAAGCGTTAATTGCCTCGGACGTATAAATACGTCTTTCCGAAGGACGATCTTTTCTGTACACTGCTGTCCATAAAATTATTCCAAAGACTTTGGAATGCAATAAAAGGAACTTGACAGAGTTTGCGAAGGGTTTATTCATTTAAGAGGATTTGCGTATTTATTCCTTTTCTCTTCCCCACTCTTCCATACATCCCATACGTGCGCCTACATAGAAGACGGTGGCATTGGAGAACGAATAGCGTAACTTTTAATCAAGGTATTAATTATAAACCATACAAATGATCAAGATAATTGTTAATTTTTGCATATAATTTTTTATTTGACAAGCCCATGGAGTAACTGGTAATTATTAAACGTTCTTGTCTTAGCATTGTTAAATTAATTATAAAATACATTATGAAGTACTGATACATTTATGAATGCATTATATCAGCGTAAATGTGAGTTTTACTTTTTATTATGTCAGAATGTATTTTTTGTTTATTTACTCTCAGTAAATGAATAATTGTTTAAATATTCTTTTATTCTTGACTTTTCAATATGCACGTGCCTCCTCGTAGAAATATCACTCCTCCTTACGGGGGTGGGCGCCTCACAGTCTGAGGAACGCTGTTATAATTTCCAGCATTTTGTGTATAAGATTGTTTTGTTTTTTTTACTTTTGATTTAATCAAGCAGTTTTTAAATAGACATTTATTTTCGATATTGCTACTGAGCATGAATAATCATTGATGTAAAAAAACATACAATATTAAATTTATGTAATTAAAATTTCAAATTAGAGTTCACCAGTTCGAAAATTGAACCATAAATTTTTTCTCTAAAATTATTTGAAAAAGTCAAAAATGAAGAATATTTTACTTGGATTAATAACGTGTCTGTTTTTAAAAATATTTAGGCTGCTTTTAAAATTGAGTCCAGATGCTCTAAAACTTTGCTCCAGACATTTCTCAAAGATAATATTTTGGTGAGATATATATTTATTATAAAGGAGGAAATTAAAATACTTAATTGGTATAAGATTATTTAAAAGTGATTTGAAATTTAAAATAGAGAACATTAGAAGACATTAATACTAAGATATTTTTATCAAACGTGGTTACTGCAGTGAATCCTTACACTTTATTTACTAAAAGATTTAATAATACAGATTTTATTAATAAAATGAACCAAAAATACTTCAGTAATTCGTTTGCAAACGATATCCGAAGACAAAGTAAAAAAAAATGCCGATGCAAATAAAACGTCAGCTTCTTAAATGAATTTGGTGTCCAAAGGCAAGGTAATGCTATGTGGACACAATAAAAACGACAGCTTCCTAAATGAAAACGGTGTTTGTAGACGAGGTAAATCTATGCGTCTGCATCCTAAGCAAGAACGGTCTCCTAAGACAGGATAAAGCTATGAGTCAGCATCCTAAGCAAGAATGGTTTCCTAAGACAGGGTAAAGCTATGAGTCAGCATCCTAAACAAGAATGGTTTCCCAAGACAGGGTAAAAACTATGAGTCCCGCATCCTAAGCAAGAACGGTCTCCTAAAACAGGATAAAGCTATGAGTCAGCATCCTAAGCAAGAACGGTCTCCTAAGGCAGAATAAAGCTATGAGTCAGCATCCTAAACAAGAAAGGTTTCCTAAGACAAGATAAAGCTATGAGTCAGCATTCTAAACAAGAACGGTTTTCTAAAACAGGGTAAGGCTATGCGTCAGCATCCTAAGCAAGAATGGTTTCCTAAGACAGGATAAAGCTACGAGTCAGTATCCTAAGCAAGAACGGTTTCCTAAGACAGGATAAAGCTATGAGTCAGCATCCTAAGCAAGAATGGTTTCCTAAGACAGGGTAAAGCTATGAGTCAGCATCCTAAGCAAGAACGGTTTTCTAAGACAGGGTAAAGCTATGAGTCAGCATCCTAAGCAAGAATGATTTTCTAAGAAAGGGTAAAGCTATGAGTCAGCATCCTAAGCAAGAATGATTTTCTAAGAAAGGGTAAAGCTATGAGTCAGCATCCTAAGCGAAGATGATGTCTAAAGACGGAGTAAAAAGTTACATGGATACAATAAAAACGTAAGCTTCCCAAGTGAGGACTGTTTCTTAAGACTTAAAGCAATGTTAATATAATAAAAACATCAGAATCCACGGTTTTTGATCAGAAAGGCTTTAGTGATATAATCGGTACGCAATCGTACAGTACTAGTGAGTTTGAAAATGATTTTTAGTTATTTCTAGACAATTTTAAATGTGAATAGACACACTTTTTGATGATTATCGGTAGTGGTATATTTTATAATTTCATCAACGCATTTTTAAGTAAAAGTGGTTGAGTTATTGAAGACTATATATATGCCGTTAACTTTCTTTATCTAATTAAATAGAAACGAAATATTTAAATCTGTATTATCAGATGTCATTTCAAATCTTCAAGCTTTTAAGGGTTTCAGAACATACTCGAAACAGTAATGTACCAAAATTAAGACTCCGTTTTTGTGATATATATTTTTAATATTTCTAATAGAGATTAAATTTTTTGCATGCCCATTATAATGATGCTATAGTTACTCTTCAAAACCACAGATTTTCGTTTAGGTACCATTTTTTTTTAATGGCGCATTACTTAAATATATAAAATATTTACAAACACATATATAAAATAGGTTTTCCACTTGTCAGCGCCAAAATACTTATCAGATAGGGGATGGAGGATGTATTGCTGATCCATATCCCTATGACGTGAAGAAACATATATAAAATGATGTTTAAAACATGGTTAATGAGTTGCGATATTAACTTGATACTGATGATATTTTAAGGTATTGATGAAATTCGATGGATAATTTCGTTAAAAAAAATGACAAAAAATTTTGTACATTGCACATTTTTTTCCTACATAAAATTATTTTTAAAATTCTGGGTATTATTTAGAGAAAAAATGTTTTGTGGTTCATTGCATGCGCAGGCATCTTTACAGAAGTATAAAAAATTTCGAAGAATGTTCAATATTTCAACTGTATATGTATAAGATGCTAATTTAATATTAGGCCAGTGCTTCTCAAACTTTCTATATTTGCGACCCAATTTTCAATCATAATATTCATCGCGCCCCCTTCCGTACAATAACGATGTATTGAATTCAACAATAATATACTTTGAAGTAAACCTACAATACGACTTTAATTGTAAACTGTACAAATTATCAAGATAAGAATTAAATTTTGCATATAATTTTATGACATTTCCATAGGGTCACTGGTAATTATTAAATTTGTTCTTAACTTAACACAGTTAAATTAATTATGAAACATATTGTGCAGTACTGTTACAGTTATATATAAGTGTATTATATCTATGTTAATCTGTATTTTATGATGTCAGAATGTGTATTTTGTTTTGCTTCCTTTCAGTAAATTATTAATTTCTTTAAAAATAATCTTTTGTTTTCGACTTTTCAATATACTCGCGCCCCTTTCTACGGTTATCACGCCCCTCTAGGGGGCGCGCCCCACAGTTTGAGAAACACTGTATTAGGCCATTACTCTCACCAAATTGTTTCTAATTTTCGCCAAGATGGGGGATAACATTACAATATGGTTATATTGATTTTATCGTTTGGTAATATGTCTGCTATAGTGCTTACGTATTTTTGATTCTTTTTTTTTTGGTTTATTTATATTGTGGTAACACCCTATTACTTTTAAGCAATTCGATTTTTTTAAATACCTTTAGGGATCGATTTTACAATACATTAGTTAGTTTTGGAGGAAAAAAATAATAAAATGTTTATACATGTGTGTGTATGTATGTGTGTGTGTTAAAATTCAACAAAAAGCCTAATATTTCCCCATATCAAATTTTTGAAAAAAGAAGTATTCAATTTACAGCAAAATGGATCCCTAATTTTGTTGCTTGCATTACATACGAGTGATTTGAAATTATTAATTGTGGAAGAAGTAGTATTTTGAATGCGAAAAACACAAACGAAAAAACCAATTTATAGTTAATAATTCTGAAAAAATAATTATTATAAGCTTAAATGTGAACAATTTTTCTTCAAAATAATAAAATATAATACAAATCTTACTCCCCCGACAACCACGGCATCATTCGACTTGGAAAAGAACTTTTAATTTCTCTGGCACCTCCTCCATTTTTCCCCTACAAACAACAGAAATTTTTAACAATTTTTCAAAATTTTAATTCCTGCTCGTCCTCTTATTTATAAAATCCGTGGTAGTCCTATTTAAATTCAAAACATCATTAGTTTTATGCTAGTATTTTGCTCTTCCTTCCACACATTGAATAAGGCACTTTGAGTAATACCATCGTGGCCAACGCTGAAAATATATCACAACTATGAGAGTAGCAGGTAGTAGCAGCTACATTTGGTATTAAATTAAAGGTCTATATCTACTCTATATGATTTAGTTTACTGTGATCACATTCCCTGTCAATCCCAAAAGTTGTATTCCATTAAACACAAA
>BMAV01014578.1:0-25894 GCA_019973955.1 Trichonephila inaurata madagascariensis | reverse complement strand
ATTTTAAAAAATGGAAATTTTAGTTGATGGTTAAACCCATAATTTTAAAAAAGCACAAAATTAACTTTTATATTTTTTAGTGTCATTTTAATAAATACATGTTAAAAATTTTTAAAAATACAAAAAATTATTTAAAAAAATTTTGGCAAAAAAAAATTTATAACCTTTTTAAATTTTCCCCCTTTTTGTTGTTTGTATTAATTTTTCCTGTTATATAAACCTTTCTGAAAAATCAACTACGATTTTTTAAAAATTAAAATTATTTTAGGTTAAAACCATTTAAATTTTTATCGGGATTTTTTAAAATTTCTTTTGTTTTCAAACATAAAAAACCTGAGAGCTTTCAAAAATTATTGGGCCCTTTAAACCCAAAGGTAATCGGCAAAATATTAAACAAAGGGTTTTTAAAAAAACATTTTGAAAAAAAGGTTATTCAAAAATTTTCCAAAAAATATTTAAATAATTTTTTTTTTAAAATTCCTTTAAAAAAAAAAATTTTATTCATAAAGCCTTTTAAAAATAATTTACCCTTTTCAAAATCACTTTGAATATGGGTACCTTAAAAAATTCTCCATTTGGGGTTTAAAAAATTTTATAAATAACTTTATAAGTTATATATTTTAAAATTTTTTAATCGGCCTGCAAAACTTTTAATTATTAAGCAAAATATTTTTAATAAAGCTTTTTCATAAAAAAGGGAATTTTTGAACATAAATAATTTTATTTAATTTTTGCCTAATTTTTGATTTTAAAAAATCTTTTATTGTATAATAAAATAATTTGATACCGATTCCCAAAAAATAAGTAACAAATAGAAATATTCGCGTCCCCTTTGCAAAATCATGTTCCAATTATGGATGCCCTTTAAAATAAAAGTTAAATTTAGTGATTAATGTCTAAAGGGATAAAGAAAAACAACGGACATAAAATTTTGTTCATAATATTCCTAAAACTCTATTTTAATCTGGCTATGATGCCTGTGAATATCTTACAAACAATATAAGTTCAAATACATTACTTATGAGGGAGCGGTAATTATAAAAAATTTTCTCCTTTTCTTAAAAAGATTTTTTCAGACTTAACATTTTATTCTTCGAGGATGTAAAAACTTTTCAAAAATCGTAAACGTCTAAAAAATCATTTACTTCATAAGCTCGCCTCATCTTAAGTATCCTCGTATCAAGAACAAATTTACTATAATCAAAATTATTTTTATTGAAGTGAAAAATTTTTCATTTAATTCGCTTAACCAAACCAAAAAAAAGAATTTGTTTATTTCTTTAACTCGAAATGTATCTCTTTTTTTCTTTTCCCTTATTCAAATCAAAATTTCATTGTTCTAAATGACAGCTCATTTTATAACCGAAAGGGATTAAAACCAAGCATTAACATTGCCGCCACTCTACAAAATTGCGAAAAGCAAAAATAAGAACAAAAAGGGCTTTAAATGGAAACGGAATGGAAACGGCTTGATGGTGAGGAAAATCTTTGCACCAGATGAACTAGAGACCCAAGAGCGGGTGGGGACTGTGGAAAAAGGGAAAAGGGTTTTGAATCCATTTCCCCCAGCTTCGAGATATACCCTCGAAAGGACGGCGCGGACCGTTTTGAGGTCCCGGGGGAAGGGAGAGAAACCGGGGCCTAAGGGAAATAAGATTTAGATGTTCTGAAATGAAATTTATATATTTTATATCTCTGTGGGGCTTTTTGTACCCAATACGCTATGGTCATGCAAAAATTTGGCCCAAAAATTATTTCAAACCAAAGACTACCAATGCATCGTTGGCCCTTTGGGCCCCCCTTGAAAACCAAGGGGGGATATGAAGCAATGCAAATTCCAAAATTTTTCAAAAGGATCACGGGGACCTTGGGGGGGTGTTCCCTTGGGCCGTTGCCATTTTTAAAAGGCCCCACCCAAAATGTAAAAGGGGGTTAAATGCATGTTAAATACGTAGTGGTTCAACGTTTCCCCTGAAAGCGATCCCCTGAGTATGGAGAGGGGGTGTTTTTCTCAGGTGTCGTTCTCGTCTCTTGACCAAGGCTAAAAAATACGAGATTTTTCCCCTTTTCCCCCTCGTGTTGCATTACGGGGTGTAACGTTATTAAACTTTTATTTCACCCCGGGGTGCACCCCGTTTTTCAAAAATTTTTCCTTTTTGGGAGGCAAAAGGGGGCTTGATGGGGGCCCTGGGGAAAAATTCATTTTATTACATATGTGGGGGTTGGATATTTTAATAAACTAATTTGGTACCAAACACCCACGCAAAAATGATCGTTTTGGCGTGGCCCGAAAAAATTTACTCGCTTTTGGGGAAGGGGGAAGACCCCAGATCAAATCCTTCCTTCCTTCATTGGTGACCCGGCTGTGCAAAAGAACCGCCCCTTCATGCGCCGCAGTCGTGGCCCCTTATCTGTTAAGGGCCAAAAGCAACCAAAGCCGTCAAACATTGACCCCAAAATAAGCCGTTATTTCAAAAAGGGCCGTCTCACAAAAAATGACAAATTCCTAAAAAAGTCCCCACACGCCAACCCGGAAAATAAAAAGGGCAATCCACAAAGTGATGAAACCCACCAAATAACGCAACTGCTTTTAAACTCACCCACAAATATAGTATTTTTTCTTTCCCCTATTCCCCGAACCACTGGCATGGGGTTTGTGGGGTTTTGATATCTATTTAAAAAATTTTTACCAAACACCCGGTTTTTTGGGTTGGGGTTGGGGAAACGGGGTCCAGATCCCCCTTTCCCTTTCCCTTTTACATATGTAAAATTTTTCCCAAAAAAACGGGGCCCCCCCTAAATAAAAGGGCCGGGGGTTGAATAACTTTCCCCAAAAAGGGGGCCCTGGGTCACTAAAAACCGCGGGGGTTTTGGGGGTTGTTTGGGAAGGAATAATCAGGCCCCTATAAATTATCCTGCGAAAAAAGGTATGACATAACACATTGCAGAAAATTATGGACCTGTTTGAATTTTCGAGAGGATATGTTGTTTTTGTTTACGAGGCATTTGGTTAAATGAGAATTATTTATGTGGTGAGATAAGACATACTGAAAACAGATATAAACTTTTTTTTCAGTCGTTTTCAATTTTTAAAAAAAATAACTCATTTCACTCTATGCAGCAAAAATATAATGAATCAATAACATGTGCCATAAATTTAAAAAACATCTTTTTACTCCCTTATTTTTTAAATATTTTTAACCACATGACAAAATCTTATGAAAATAAGTTTCTAATTCACTTTTAAGACTCTAGCTGTGGTTTTATGTATAATTTAAAATCTTTGAATGGTTGGTAATTTAATGAAATTAAAAGAAGATTTAAGAATTTCTCTCTTAGTAACAACGATAAATATTTGTATCTCAGAAATAGTTTTAAATCCCCGTGACGTTCTTCTTTAAAATATATTATTCTCTTAATGTGCATTGTGTTATTTTTAAATAAGCCGGTAACATTTTTGAACATTTTCAGGTAAAAAAAATCACTCTTTCATTTTTTAATGTTTTGAGCGGATCCTTTAAACTCTAACCCCAAAATTTAAACGAATGTGATTTAGAATCCAAAAACATTTAATAAATGTACCAAAATTTTAACTTAAATTGAGTAAGACTTTTTTCTGATTTATATATATATATATATATATATATATATATATATATATATATATATATATATATATATATATATATATATATATATGCATCAAATGTAACGGGTTCTACCTTTGGGCTTCTACCCAGTCCTTTGGGGACAAATATTCTTAAACTGTGATTTTAGTTTAAAAACCACTTTCCGTAGAGATGACTTGATTTTTTTGCAAAGTAAACCCACTATTTAAGGGCCGTGGGAGGAAAGCGAGGGAAATGGTTCCTTTGATCGTTAAACTGGGAAATTTCCAAAATGTGATTAAGCGTAAACAGCGACTGGTGGTCGAGTATCTTAAGATTAATATTCGACGGAGAATCCATCAAGAAGTGGTTAATTAACCGACCTTGGAGCTGACTATACTATCAGGCTTCAAGAAGGATCATACAAGGAGCACCACACCAGAAAAATACGCTCCATTATTTAGCTATCAGATTACGGGGTTTGGGAAATTTTATAGGGGCTCCCAGAGTTAAATTTTAAAAAATGTATTTTTACTAAGGGCTAAAAGGGTTTAAAAAAAATTAGCTTATTTTTTTTATTTTCTCCTGCTTCTCCCTTGGGAACCCCCCTCACACCCCAAAACCCTTTGAGTCGAAAAAACGAATGTAAAGTACGTAAAAATTTATGTATAAAAATAGATTCTCATTAGAACAGATATGTTTTGCTGTTATTAGAAAAATAATTATTCTCTTAAAGTACAATAAAATTATATCATGTTGATGTCAACCATTTTTCTCTGCAAAGGTTCCTACAGTTTGAAATCCATTCTGTCATCTTAATATTAACAGCTTTAAAGCTTTTTTATATAGATATGATAATATATATGCTAGAATATGTAGAGTAACTTAAAAGAATACGCGTATCGATAGAAATGCATCTTTACCTTTTAAAGCATTCTTCAGAAGGATTTGAATACCTGAATGTTATGAAATTCCTAAAAAGAATAATAAAATCCATTAAATCTAGAAATGTGTACATTGAGAATGAAGAACAAGACTTTCCATTATCTATTATTTTATATTTAATCAATTTTTAATATAAATAAATTCACTGCCTTTAGCATCACGGCTCATGAGATTGTAGTATATTATTCATTTTGTTTTACACAGTTTCTGAAATTGTTATAATAAAGCTGGTTAGGAAAATTAATGTATTTTAGCATCATTGAGTTAATCAACATTCCCTTTTTGAATTACGGGTGCAAATTCAAATCTGGTCAGTTTCGTTTAAACAACTCATTTTACTGTGAACAATTTCGGTTACTTTGATTAATTACACAAAGGGACAATATATGTTTTATTCCTCTGTTCTTTAAAAAATTTTTGAGGAAAATTGGGGGTTTACTCATTCAAAAACAATTGAGGGGTCGAGTTTTTTTTGTCCAAAATTTTAAATATATTTATGTGAATAAATAAAAAATTTTTGAAAAAAAATTTTACAAAACATTAAAAATTTTTTTTAAAAACCCATGTTGTCCCAAAGAATATTTTTTTTTTTTTGGGGGTTAAAAAAACATCAGGAATTTTGGAAAAAATTTTTTTATAAATAACTTTTGTTAAAAATAAAATTATCCTTAAATTTTTTTTTTTCTTTGGGTTTTTAAAAAAGAAGTTTTATTTAAGAAAAAATCCCTACAAAACGAAACAATTTTTAATTATATGAATTCTTGTAGTAATTTTGTACTATATTTGTACAATTGATTTGGGAAAAAATATTTAACCCTCGTTTGACTTAAATTAAATATATTATTTTTAGGGCTTTAACCCATTGCAAAAAAATTGTTTCTTTCAATGTTGGTATATTTAGTGATTCAAATTAATGTAATTTTCTCCAATCTGACGATAAATTTGTCATTTCTCTCTCTATATATATATAGTTAAAGTTTGTGCTATAATCATAATAGAAGAGTAAACGGACCTTTATTTTAAATATTGATACTAATAATTAAGCATATATTTATTCTCTCTAAACTCTTTAAGCTTCATTTTTACTTTACTTTATCAACGTACTGTGGTTTTGCTTATTTCCGACAATATATTGGTAATTATAACTAAAAACTTGAGACCTAGTATGTTAGCATTTAAACATATGAAGAATAAAAATATTTTGAGATATCTTCTGTGTGTGTAGGCTATGAAAATTAATTTTCCTAAACTGTGCATAAAAAAAAAATTTTTTAAATTAAGTTATGTATTGGATATACAGTTTAAACATTAAAACGAAACAGGATTTTTTTTTTTTAAAAAGCATTTAATAATAATTTGCTATAAAACAGAATTCGATACCTATTCTAAATGAATTCCTAATTTAATATGCTGCTTGTGCTCAGTGTAGCTTGAATAGAATATTTTTCTTTTGCAATACAGTAAAAAAAAAAAGGAACTTGAGAGAAAATACTGCAAAAATTCAGTATCTCTTACGGCCGAGATATTTATCTGCATATTAATATATGAGATGATTAAATCCCCAATAAATATAAAATACCCTTCAAAAAGATTAAAATAAATAAATTTACTCAAGAAAAATAGCCATTATCAGACGAAAAAATTACCATAGATCCTTTGTGGAGTGATTAAATTCCTAAAAGTTTTTGTACAGTTACCACCACAAATTAATTTCATTTTCCATCCTTGATAGTGAACCATTAAGAAAAGGGATTTTTTCAAATTAACTATTAAATTTTCTTTTCTTCTGTTTTTAAGGAAAAATAATCGATGGCATGCAATTATGAAAAATAATATACAGAAAAAACCTTCTTTAGAAATCACACAAAAATAGCATTTTTTCTTTTCATCATTTTCATCTAGTCAGAACTTCTTTAAAAATTGACTATCCATAGAGTTTGCACATTTGACAATGTAAAACTTTTAACCGCTGAAAGAAAAGAACTGTAAGATAGTTTTTCATATATAATTCGTCCAGAGAAAGAAGTGTAAAATAGTTTGTCGTGTATATTTCATCCAAAGAAAGAATCGTAAAATAGTTTGTCATACATAACTCATCCAGAGAAAGAAGTGTAAGATAGTTTGTCATTAATAATTTATCCAAAGAAAGAATCTGTGACTAATCTATACGCGACCTCTAACTAACCTTTTGGAAATCTTAGGCTAGCATTCCAATTTAATTCACAGTCATTCCTCTCAAGAAAAACCTTGATATTTAGATTAGTTCCACTATAAAAAAGTAGGTTTTGTAATTGTAGTAAAAGGGAAAAAAAATTTTTTTACGAAAGGTGAGATTGAATGTTGATTTTCGCGTGTAAAAATTAAAGGTGGTGTTTGGCCCCGGGGTTTAATAAATGATTTAAAGTTAGGGGAAACAAGATAGATTAGGTTAAATTAGTAAGTTTTCCCGTTTTTTAAAGTCATTTTCTTTCTCGCCATTTTTATTTTTTGGGGATTGTATTGTTGGTTAGGTGTTTGAGTAAATAAATAATTGTTATTATGAAAGTTTTTGGGTTTGTTTTCATTCCTCCTACACCTGCTTTCAAACTTTTACTGTGGCGACCCAATTTTTTTTCATAATTTTTAACCCCCCCTTTTACAATAATAAAACTTTTGGATAAAACAATACAAACTTAATTATAAACCTACAAATTAACAAGATAAGTATTAAACTTTGTATTTGTTACATTTAAGTAATATTTAATTTAAACAAAAAACTTTTAAGTAATAGGATAATTATTATTATTTTTCTTTTCTCTAATTTTTAAATTGGAACAGTATTTAATTAAAAATTTATTTCCTCCATCATCCATTTCTAAAAGTATAAATGTCATTAGAAAAAGAGTCTAGTCTATGTTTCTCTGTATCATATCCATTACATTTGGCAAAATATTTAAAGCAAGGAGACTTCAAAATGTTTAAACCCGAGAGAGCAGGCGTGCACTCGATACTAACATTAATAGTCACGCGAGGTAACTGAGTCACCCCAATGTTTTTTTTCTTACAATTATTTTTATTGTGTACGATAAAAATCACAATTCCAGTGAATAATTTAACTACTTTATAATTTAACTACTCAGATATACTTACCTACTTTCAAGGACTTTTCATTTTTTCTTTGATAATTTGAGAAAAAATCCATTAAAACTGAATTAAAAGGTTTCAAAGGTACGTAACCTTAATAAAGGACACAAATCACAGACACTTTTCGCTAACATTACAGGAATGATATTTCCAAGCAAAACCGTCATAATTTGTTCAAATTAATGTAGTTGTGCTGCCCTTTGAGCTCCACGCGACCACTCCTGGGTTAAAAGTATATTCAATATATCGTTGGGTGGATGACTTGAGTACCCAGCTCTTTCGAGCTACAACCTCATATCAGGAGGTATTTAAGTGACTTTAATTGATTGACTTTTGCCCTTTGTTTATTCAATAAAAAAAATATGGATGTTAGTTCGAAAAAAAGAATTGTGTAAAACGCGTATTTCATCATGCTTTATATGTTTCAGAATACCCATAAAAATAAATCTTAGCCAAATAATCCTTCAAAGTGCTCTCTGTGCTTTTCCAAATATCATATAACCCTTCAAAGCAAAAAAGTGCAACTGAAGCTCGAAGGTCAAACGATGATCAGCAAATCTGCTTCTTGGGGAAAAGTGAATAAACCTTCCTTTTCTTTCTACAGCTAATGTACAAAATTTCAATAATAATACTAGTGATAAAATTTTTATATTTCTAGAATTTTTCTTGGGTCTGAGTTTTTTTTTTTTTTTTTTTCTGAAAGAGTAGTATTTTAGATTCAAAAAGAAAACGTAATAAAAAAAATCTCTCATCTTGGGATTACAGCAAATCAAACAAAATGTTTTTTTTATTTAGTTATACGATCAGATAGTTAATGAAAATATCAAAATGGAAACTTTTATTTTTGATTAAGTAATATTGCAGCTGTTGTATATAAATTATATCGTGTAAATGCGTATTTTTTTAAAGCACAGAAAGTATTTTGTTTACTTCGTTCCAGTAAATATATTTTTTAAACCTTTTTATTTTCGATATGTTCGAGCCCCCATTGTAGGGTTATCATGCCCCCTAGGGGGCGCACCCCACAGGTTGAGAAACACTGTTCTACACCCTTAGTTAGGCAAGAAGGTGAGGGAGCAACTTCGGGGGAAAAATGCTTACAAAACGTATGATACATTGTCATTCATCCAGTCTATAAATCTACCATCAATTATTCAAAATAAATGATTCCATCAATGCGTTACTTATTTTTTTAAGTTTAATTAAACAGCTAAATTTTCGATGACATTGCATCGAAGTTTAGTTGGAGAGATATCAGTTAACTTATAATTGAATTTTTTTTTTAAACCCTTGATTGAAATTACGATTTTAGATTTACGAATTGTCACAAAATAATCCATCCTATTAATGTAATACGCACCCTTAGGTTTTTCAAAAATTATTAATCTAACAAGTTTTAGTTTCCTGTTATTAAATATTACAATTTCTTGCAATTTATTTTCTTTAATTTAGAAATGTGTTAAAATATATATATCTTTGTTTTTAAAATCTATACACTTTTTTTTCTAATTTTACTATACGCGAATTTTACAAAATTTGAAACTAAAATCAATTCTAAGAATTGATTATAATGTGTCATCGACCGCTGACTCATTTCTTCATATGACAATGGCTCGTCGTAGACTATTGGTTGAGGAAGACATCGGTGGGTCAGTGTTTATTTACGTCACAATATAAAGCAGCCAAAATGCTATTGGAGACTGACTTCGTAATTTTGAGCCTCCAGCAAGAAGCAAGGACGACATCTGAGCTGGCACTCCAAACCATCACATCGCGCCACGGGAAGACCTTGAGAGGTTTAAAGTACATCAGCCGATCTATTAGGCGTGTTCAAATGAAAGTGATTCGAAGCTTTGCATGCGAATAATTTTCAATGTATTTTCTTGAAACAAAAGCGATAGGGAATATGTATGTGCCAGGCATGCGCGTGTGCAAACAGATCTGTGATAGTGAGTGAGTGAGTGAATATTAACGTTGAACTATACGAGGGTTTTGGCGACGGACCTTGTAATTTTTAACCATGGTCAAATGACGTGGACAACATTTGAACTGGCACCCCCTCTTCTAACTACCACACCAAACGGGAGGACGTTTGAGCTCTCGACAGATTTAACATGCATCGCTCCCCTACATGGCGGGTCTTAAGAGATATGGGATCGAACTCGTGACAAGGCCAGCCACGATCTGATACTTTGAGAACTCGGCTACTGCGGTTCAAATTTGAGATAACTGCATTAGTAAGGACTGGACATTCATTTAACAATGGCTGGTATGGATGCAACTCCGTTCAAAACAGATCAGCAAGCTGTAATAAAATTTTTAACACTGGAAAGGGCCTGAGTTCACAACATTTGTTACGCTACAGGGATGACGGTGACGACTTTGTGGAGCATATAGTGCAGAGGATAAAACATGGTGTAATCACTTCCCACCTGAAGTCCGTCAGCATGCAATGAAAACATTACAACTCACATAAACAATAAAAATTCAAAGCTCAGAGAGTCAGCCGGAAAGGTGATGCTCCCGGCCTAATGGGTGGACGGCCTTTCACTCCGACGGTGGGGTAAAGGCTGCAGTTCTGAACTGGTTTCATGATCAACCGACATCGTTCTTCGCGGACTTTCCTCAGCATTGAGACGCCTGCCTAAACGCCATGGACTATTTCTTTTAACAAACTTTCTATGCATTACACTCACTAAATACTCTGTTGTTTCCATCTCTGTATCGGTCTTATTTCTGACCCTACACATCTTATGGATACACACCTCGAATCCCTTTCATTTGAAAAGCCTTTATACATTATGGGTCTTCAGTGGCCCTAGATCTCGAACTCTAGACATGGCGGCCACGAGCTCATAGCCAAGAGCACTAAACCTTGGTGATGGAAGGCAGGTTATGATTTCAAATCAAGAAGACTATTGGCTGGGAAGAATTTTGATGGTATATATTAAAACCACTAGAGACTAAAAGTCATCTACTGACTTAATATGGAAGTGATTTGGTGTGTGTGTGTGTGTGTGTGTGTGTGTGTGTGTGTGTGTGTGTGTGTGTATGTGTGTGTGTGTGTGTGTGTTGTGTGTTGTGTGTGTGTGTTGATGTGGTGTGTGTGTGTGTGTGTGTGTGTGTGTGTGTGTGTGTTGTGTGTGTGTGTGTGTGTGTGTGTGTGTGTGTGTGTGTGTGTGTGTGTGTGTGTGTGTGTGTGTGTGTGTGTGTGTGTGTGTGTGTGTGTGTGTGTGTGTGTGCGTGTGTGTGTGGTGTGTGTGTGTGTGTGTGTGTGATACGAGTACTTTAAAGATATGTTATCTTCATCAACTTATTGAACTTACAACAGAAGATTATCCGGAAGAACGTTTAAAAAAAATTTTTAGTGTAACGTTAATTGAATAGCAAAAACATCATGATGTTAGAAATTGTCATATTCAAAGAATTTTGCTGTCTTCTAATAAATATTTCATTCGCTTTATTAATTTTGTTTTACTACAATTTATATTGTTTTATTTAAAAAAAAATTTAATAAGAACAGTAAAAGAAGAAATAAACTAAGCCCTATACAAAAATTACTGTTTCTGTTGAAATTATATATATGTGGGGAGCACATCTACATGAACATTAAAACGCTTTAAAAACCGCAAGACACAGCAATATCTAGTGATTGCAGATAGAAGGCTAAAATCTTTTTTTGGTTAATTGCACTGGCAACAATTCATGCTTTTTTAGAATTGAAAAGATCCCTAATTTCATGTTACTGTACATTGTATCAGATATCCGTAATTGTAACTCCAACTTTTGACATTTTGAGGGGTTAAACTCAGGTGACGTTACATGTCCCAAACTGTTTCAAATAGTGAAATTTTTCGTAACTTTGCTGGTTGTTGGCCGTGGTTGTTGTTGATGCTGGTACCACCTGATCTACAGTGTCAGAACGAGGCCCCTCGCAATCAGCATGGCAAGATGCTAGTTGTAGGCCTGTCGGTATCATTAGCTTTGAGCACCATGCAGGTGACAGTACTTTTTGGCTCGATTTTATCTCCAGTTTTGAAAAGGAATATCCTGGGGGAGGGTCAGGTGCCTCCCACATCTCTTTCCCTTCCACCAACATCACGAGAAGACTTGTTGCTCGACGAATATTTAAAATGTGCCCATGCTGAGAGGCCCTATGTATTTACAAACACCCATGCCTTCTACAGGATTCGAATACAGGTATTACAGTACAGCAGTTAGCGTCACTAACCACTATACCGGATTGGCGACACACACTGGCCTTGTAACCGAAAGTGATACTTTATTTTTGGGCTTAAGAGGGAAAGAACGTACTGATTCAATATGGTGACCCTTTACACTGATACGTTATTTCATACTTATTTAAATTGAAATAGTAAAAAAGGACAGTGCCACATGATTTGAGATGAGCCTTAATAGTCGGATAGTCAATGGTTACGAATTCATGACTGGAGTTGAATCTCACCTGCCAATGGTTAGAGTACTGATGCCACTAAAGATTTGCCGTGTAGACGGGCTGATGCACAATAAGACTATTGAGGCTCAAAGTCATATTATCGTGATATGGAAGTTAGAAGAGACGGGTGCCAGCTCGGGCACCATCCGCAGCATTTGAGCCACATTCAAAATTACGAGGTCCTAATGTAGCTTCAAAATACAATGTTGCTAAACAATAATTCAATCAACCAATAGTCATTTTAGACAGAGATCAATGAGGCCGCTAGGGCATTTCAGGCTTGTTGAAAAATCATACGATCTTGCCTCACATTCTTGCGCTTTGACTTCCCTGATACTTTATTCCACTGTTGAGTTTCTTACAGCAATTTTACTGTACAACAGAGTCCACAGAGTGCAAATAATAGCTTATTGTCCAATATGACGCATCCCTACAATGAGACCACATTCAAAAAGTCATGTAGTTGAATAAAATATCATATATATAACGATAGTGTACTTAATATCTGTAAATAACTTGCAATGCTGATAACGACAAAAAGTATATCGCCTACATTCTTTACTTGTTTATACAATACTGGTTGCTCAATAGAAACTAAGGAATGGCCATAAGTTTAAATTCACTAACTCAAAAATATAATTATTTGCATTATTCGTAGAGAGAAGGGAAACTTGAGTACAAAATTTAAAAAATAATCGTATTACTATTATTTTTTTAATTTATTTATTTTTGCAAAAAGTAGTTTTTGTTGCTAATTTTCGAAATTAATTGAAATTCAAAAAAGCTACATCAGTTGCATTATCTGACATTTCTTATGATTGTGACAGCGTAAATAATATTCATAAAGGGATTCTATTTATTGACACAAATAAAATATATTTGCAGTTTATAAGCTAATCAGCATTCGACGAGATAAATTAATAACATTGGATGTCTTAAAAGTTTAATATGCCGTTTGAATGTATCGAGAGTTTTAGAAATCTTCTAAAGTATTATATATATAAACAAATACCTAAGAACGTATTGGGATGGAAAACATTGTTTTTTATTTGGTTTCATTTGCCTGAAAATGCTTACGAATTTGAAGCATGTGTACAAAGCAAATTGAATTAAGGGACCGAAAGAAGTTCTTTTGAGTGACAGTTTGTTAAGAACAAACTTTTTCAAAAAGAGGCAGCCAGTATTTAAATAAATTATATTTCTTCTTTCTTGATTCAAGTTAGAAACATATTTTGCACCATCTTTTCTCTAAAGAAATAAATAACCATGGATTTCAAAAACATCTCCTGTCATATTTTGTTTCAATGATTGGATTATAGAGCATGATTATTTTTAGTATGTGTATAAGCTCCATGCAAAAGAGTAAGTATGTATGTATATGTAGAATGTCTTTTTTATTCACATATTATACGTAACATATGAACTATTTAAAAAAGGTTGAGTGGTCTTAGTCACAGACTTGTGACCGGAATTGTTGAGTCCAGAACTCGAATCTTTGGGACAGCGAAGACCCAGGGTGTAGAGGGGTTGATGCACGTTTAAATCTGTCCAGGCTCAAAAAGTCCCCATATTTGCGAGATGTGGCAATTTGGTAAGTGATGCCACAGCTAAGGTGTCTTTCTCCTCGCTTAAACGTGGTTCCAAGCTGCGAGATTAATCCCAAATACCATTAAAGTGGCTTAAGTGGGAAAGTAAATAAAATAAGTCAAATAAAAAAATTAAGAAATGCTTTTTTTCATTTATCGCTTTTAATAGTTTTTATTTATTTCAACTAATGGAAGTCGGTTTTTCTCCTTGATTATAACATTTCTATGCAAATTGTTTTCTCAAGTTTACACTCGAAATAACTACCGTATTTACTCGAATCTAAGTCATACTTTTTATGCAATATTAATGGTGCTGAAAATCGAGTGTGGCTTAGAATCGAAGGCAGAAAATTTCCATAAATGGGGAAAATTAAACATGACACTGAAAGCTAGAGCAAGTCTTTAATACTGCTAAAATAAATGAATTATTCATATCTTTTTTAGTTCTTATTCTAATTTTTTTAATTTCGCTATTATTGGATATTGATGAACTTTGTTACCCTATTTTCTTACATTTTAATAAAAACATGTTCAAAATTTGGGGAGTGGCTGAGAACCGATGATGGCTTAGATTCGAATGAATACGGTATAAGTGAAGTAAGTATACGAGAATAATAAGTACTTTATTATACAATACTCTTTAGGCACTATTTAACTTTTAATTTCCATATAACAACAATATGTGTGTTAATAATTCAATTTTATTTAAATTAGGTACTTGCTACTGTAGTAGATATATTTGTACAAAATGTATTCCTGAAACAAAGAGTTAATTATTTCTTTTCACATTTATCAGAGTGTTTTAAAATAAGAACTAAGTTCTATCACAAACAAGCTGAAACAACTTGTGTTTGCAATGACATAATTATTATGTTTGAAAAATTGGGAACATGAATAAAGTTGTAATTCAAGGTTTAATTTATTGCAAGTATAAGCACTGAAGAACAATTACTGATACTTATAGTGTCATGTATCATGTAATAACTCATTGTCTTTCAATAACTCTAAATAAAAATGTACACCATGCTTTTTATTCTTTCTTCAATAGCACGTAAGACATCTTAAGGTCTTTCAAATAACGCGAAATTTACAAATCGCATTTCCAAGATTGTCTGAAATGAAAAATTCTTATTTCCATATCATATCACATTACTTAAAAAACATCTCTGCACTTCTTCATTTTCTACAAGAAAGAAAAGCTGCATATCCTCTTTAAAAACAAATGTCTTTTTTTTAAGTCAACATGTTCTTTTCCAAAGATTTAAGACGCATCGGATAGAATCCTCTTCATCTTACAAGAAGAAATAGACATGAATATTGAAAGAAAGTGAAAAAGGCACTCAACTTTTTGATGGCCCTTTAAATAAAGAATAGGAATGCAATAGACGATGAAGAACTATATATATATTAATGCCTTTTTTCCAGAATCTCCTTCCATTTCAAGGCATTTTTTTCTGTTTGGAAAAAGGCTTTAAAATTCAGAATAAATAACAGATAGGTGATATTTGTACTCATTCATTTCAGACAATGCTTTAGGAAAAAAAGATGGATAAACAATAACTATATAAATATGTTAGTAATCTTCACATACAGTCTACTGTATAAACTATATACGAGGTTCTGGCATAAATCAAGGCAACTATTATTTTCTTGTAAATATGTGAATGGATCATAAAAGTATATGTGTCATGTGGAAGTTCTGTAGCCATAGTGTGTAGGCAAAACAACAGATGGCTCTATGATAGCAGGTAGTATCGCAGCGAGGGCTGTGAAATCAGTCAGTTGGTAAGTGCGTGTGAGATGGAAGTAACCCGTGTTGAGCAGCCCTCTTACATCAAAATAGCCGTTCTCCGAGGAAGAAATGCGATGGAATGCCACAGTGAATTTGATCTGACTCTGTGACTTTGATCCCATTCCCAAGATGAGGCAGGTGGTATTCAGCGCCTCCCACATTGTTGGCTGCGTGTGGTGATAGTAGCAGGGGACTAAATTGAGGGTCTTTAGGCCCAGGTTTGTCATGTGAACTTTATGTGTACTGTGTTGCAATTCTTTTGCACCTTGAAGGGCATATTGCCCTGTATATATACTGCCGTAATAAATTAGTGTATTACGATATTTCAGTGCTATCTATTGTCCACATATGTAGTTAATACCTTGTCCTTCCGTCTTTATATGTCACATTTTCCAACCGGACTGATATTTTCAAGAAAAAAAATATATATAGTTGCCATGTTTTTTACCCCAATCCTCGTATTTATATAAAAGGCATCTATAGAATACAATGAAAAATACATTTGACACAATATAATTGCTTTATATAGATAATACAACGTCTTTCTTTTTTAGTGGTATTATGGATATTTTCTTAATATACCACATATAAGACATTACCCTATTTTGTTAGTACCCTAACAGTACTTATAGATTTCAAAAAGCATGGTAACTGGAACTCTGACGGGGCCACACAATACCTGTATGGAAAAAAGTCCGTCTGAGGAGAACCATTACGATCACAGTATTCAAGTGAGTGAGTGAGTGAGAGAATATTAACGTCGCACTGTTCAGCTACACGAGGACTTTTGGCGACGGACCACGTAATTTTGAACCATGGTCAGGTGACGTGGACGACACCTGAGCTGGTACCCCCTCTCCTAACTACCACACCCAACAACGGGAGGACGTTTCAGCTCTCGACAGATTTAACATGCATCGCTGCCCTACACGGCGGGTCTTCAGTGGTACTGGGCTCGAATTCGTGACAAAGCCTGCCACGATCCGATACCTATACCACTCGGCTACTGCGGCCACATCACAGTATTCAAACGGTACCAGTAGATGATGGTCCGCTATTATAATAAGTAGCAAGATACGGTTTTGAGTTTAAAGAAAAATTCTCCAGCTGAGATTCATCGGCAATTGATAGAAGAGTATAATTTAAGGGAGGTGGTGCTTATCCGGTAGGACAGAACCCGCGACCTATGAATCCGTTGCCAAATAACATACAACTTGCCAAAAGTGAACACCTCTGTCCGGAGGCTGTTACTGGCTTATGTAGATACCACCGCTACAATACTCCCCCTCCAGTGAGTCGGTGGATAGGCGAACGAACGATATATTTGTTATGGCAAGTGCGTAATTTGTTGCTGTTTGGTGGTTTTGCGTCAAGTGAATCTAATGACTTTGGATGCTGCGTCAAGTGGGTGTGACGACTTTTTGTTCTACTGCTCCAAGTGGGTGTGACGACTTTTGGTTGGTCCGTAGAGTGGATCTGACGACTTTTGATTGCTCTTGCGGTGGGTAGATGGCGCCACGACAGCTGCGAAAAAGTTGCATTTTTCTTAATTCAGCCATCACCAATGTGGAAGTGCATATCCGAGGACAGAACCCGCGACCTTTCGTTTCATAAGCACGTAACATACACTAGGTAAAAGTAATCACCCCTGTTTGAAGGCTGGTACTAGCTTATGTAGTAACACTACACAAGTATTATGTCATGAAAGCAGGTTGGGGTTTTGGTGCATGTAATTTGAAAAAGGCAGAGCAGATGTGTGAGATAAAGAAAGAGCATGTCCTCCTTACAGTCCCAACCTCGCAAAAAGAGTTTTCCATCTCTTCGGACCTTTGAAGAAACACTTGGGAGGTCAGAACGTCAGAACCGATGCTGAGGTTCAGGACGACATCTCGACGTAGTTGCACAAACTTGACGCTGATTTCTACGATGTTGATTTCGATAGCTTGATGTACCGATTGACCAAATGCTTCGACACGAATGGTAAATATGAAGGGAAGTAATATGTAGCTGCTTCTTCCAACGTTGCATGTATATATATTTTTATTTCTAAATAAACGTTTACTCTAAATTGGCTAGTTATTTTAGTCTTCGAAAAAGAACCTCGCACATTTTGTAATACAAAGTTGTTGTTTTAAATTCGAAAGAAGCTCATTCGTCATTTTTATTATAATTTGTCAGTTTTAGAGAGCCACGATCTTCATAAGTTCGTCGTTTTTTTTCAAGAAACTATTTATGAATTAGTTTCAATTTATTAAATATTTTTCAATGCAATTCGTGTTACCAACATTCAAACAAGTAGAATTAATTTGTTTTCTTTTTCTTCTTACCAACCGTCCGTAATATACCTTAAACTTTTTAATTACTTGCGGTATAACTTAAATAGAACTCAAGTCAATCAATTTTAAATAAATGTAAGGATATTAATTATAACATTTTTCACCCTTATGATCGTTATTTTTTACATTTACGTAATTATGTTTTTTTTTCATAAACTTTTCAACTAAAAAAATATGTTTCTTTCACATAATACTTAGTAAACTATCAAATAAATCTTTCGTTCTTCGTTCAAAACATTGATCTTTAAAAACCCCCAATTTTTTAAGATGGTTAAAAAAAATCTAGTTTTTAATAATTACAAAAATAACTTTTTTTCGTGTTAATGTGAAAATTTTGATTCAATAACACATTTATCGAAGAAATTACAAATCCTCACAAAATATAATTAATTAGTTTGTAAATCAACTTAACTGCACCACATGCATCTCTCCGTTTTATTGTGAATTCATATACTTTCTTAAAAATTTTCCCTTATTTCCTACTATCTTGAAACATGAAAAAAAAGGAAATTATTAAAAACATTGCACATACCCAAACGTGATGACTATGTCAAGTAGGACCCCGGTAAGCTAGGGGGTGTGGGATTATCTAAATGATGAGACATTTTAATTTTAACACAACTTTTATTAAGAATAACAAATTCTTAATTCTATTAAAAATTTCAAAATGGGGTTAACACCCAATTAAACCCTTTTATTCAAGTCAGATGCAAATAGATCACTTATCTTAATTATATTTTTAACAGTCTAATCAACTTTTATACAAAATATTACCTTTATAAATCACCTTCCCCTTTATAGGTTAAATAATACCTATTGGGTTTTTTGATGAAGATTCGTTTCTTAATCTTTATTATATTTTAAGAGAGAACGTACCTTCTTCCAGAGCTATAGGACCCAAAATTGTTCCGAATGATTCACCGTTATTTTAGGTTGCCGCCATCTCACCTTCACCTTTTTAAAAATACCATTTGCATATTGATCCCTTTCTCTTCTTGGTATTGGGTTGGGTTTTGCCATTAATCGTGGTCCAAAAACGATTTTGTTAGAAGAAGGACGCGAGAATCACAACATTTACCAAACATTTTTTTCCTCGATCGTAACGGCAGGATACTACTAAGCGCAAAGGCCAGTCAACTGAGTTTGAGTTTTAAGTTTAATATCTCTTTTATCAAAAAAAAAATAATAATTTAGCAGCTTTAAAGAGTTATGTATTTACTTCCCCTGTTATAACTAATTGAAATGGGGCATGTCGCCAAGATAGAAAATGGAGATTTGACATGAACAATATGATGTGTGCACGTAAAATAAACCTATTGTTATATAAACAAAATAAGGAATTGCATGTGTATCGTAGTGATGAATAAATATACATTCATAACAGTAATGGAGATAAGTCGTTAATGGATGATAAGAATGAAGGACAAAATAGTAAAGAAAATAAGAGGTATGAGGGCTAGAAATTTTTTTGGGGGTTGGGGGTTTTTTTTTGTTTTTTGTGTGTGTGTGTGTGTGTGTGTGTGTGTGTGTGTGTGTGTGTGTGTGTGTGTGTGTGTGTGTGTGTGTGTGTGTGTGTGTGTGTGTGTGTGTGTGGGTTTTGTGTGTGTGTGTGTGTGTGTGTGTGTGTGTGTGTGTGTGTGTGTGTGTGTGTGTGTGTGTGTGTGTGTGTGTGTGTGTGTGTGTGTGTGTGTGTGTGTGTGTGTGTCCACTACAAATAGGGATACTGCATTACCAAGTCTATTTGTATTCAGATGATTCATGTAAAATTTTTTCCGACGTGATGATGACACCATGACGTCCATAGTAGCCGAATGAACACGGTCAGGAATCGACATTGGAAGGTAAGTCTGAAATTTTTGAGATACGTGCAAAGGTGAAGTTACATAAGAAAGATAACAGTTTGATTTGGAAATACAAAGTTTTTTTAATGCAACATACGATTTTTTACTGACTTACTTCAAGTTACTTAGCGTAGAGTAAATTTTAGCCATAAAAAATGGAGTTAATGTAAGAACATTATTGTTCTGTGATTTTAAAGAGGGATTAAAACTAGGCTAATGCTTTCAACGGCTGCAATTAGCATTTAGTAATAAATCTTCATTTCATACTAATGTATTCAGATGCTTTAAAGAATTTTACAGAGGTCACAATTCTCTTCAGGATGAAGAACACACAGGAAGGCCATGGTCCACAGTAATCCTGGATAATGAGTCTGCCATACGAAAAATGTTAATGGATGATTGTCGCTGCACCTACCAAATGACACAGAAGGAACCTAACTTTGGATCCGCAGCCATACCCTATATTATTCATGAAAAACTGCATACGAAAAAAAATTTGCTTTATTTTTCTCATAATTTAACTGAGCACCAAAAAGAGGAGACACAATCAGTAAGCAAACCCTTAAATTGCTAAGTGATGGTGGTGACCGAATCATTTCTAAAATTGTAACGGGTAACGAAACGTACATATCGTTTTTTGGCGTTCTAATACATCAAGAAAGCAAGTAGTATAGGTCTTTGAAGATGATCCTATGCCAACAATGATGAAAATACAATAAGTAATGAAAAAAGTAATGTATGCCATTTTCTTCGGAAGTATGGGGTTGGTCAACGCCACCAAGTTGGAACTACAGTAGACAGGAACAGCAAACTGGTGTACCACTAAAGGTCTACCAAAAATTCTCCCAGAAGTGAATGTTAGGGGACTAAAGCTTCATCATACAGTAGGATTAGCAGTTAATTTTCTTAAACAAAAACAAATTAAAGTGATAGAACATCCACCTTATCCTCCAAATCTAGCTATGTGTGACTTTTTGGTTATTTTTTAATCTAAAAAAGAACTTAAGTGGACGTCATTTTCATACAGAAGAAGAGATTGGTGTGGCTATAAATGCCTTTTTTCAACAATTCCAATAAATGAATAGCTTTGAGGCATTTGACGAAAATTCGTCTACAAAAGTGTATTGAGGCCGGAGGAGGTTACTTTGAACACTCCTAAAATTTTGTAAGTATAACCTTAAGAACCTAGGTGTATCTCAAAAATTTCACAGAATGACCCTTGTATCAAGTCATGGGCTCGAATCATATCGCCCCTAAAATCGAGTCATGAAGATTAATCACTGCACTTTAAATCTACCGAGACTGCTGTGGAAGTTTGAAATGAGCAGTGGGAACTCAGGTGTCGTTCTCCTTACTTGACCGTGGTTCAAAATTAAAAGGTCCGACACCAATAGTCTTCCTGTGATTTCGAAGAACGACCATTTGGCGACTAAATTCGTGGACATGAATCCTATTGAATATACAAGTATAATGGACAGGATCAAAGGGTTTGTTCATGTATAAAATTTTGCACTGACATTAAGCTCAAAGTTATTGACGGCTGTAGATCATGTGTGACTGAATATTTCTTCAGAGTCTTACGACGATTTGTTGAGTCAATGATGTTCTTGCACTTTAACATGAAAAAGGAATTTCCACACAATATTAGGATGTGTCGCATGGCTTTTTGCATTTCGTTATATATTTAATGCTCAAGATTAAGAATGTAAAAAAACTGAGTGAAACTTAATTTCTATGTTAAACCCAAAAGAAGGTTTTAAAATGTGTACATGCAAGACCAAAATGAGATCTGGAAAATAAAACACGAACAACTAATTCATTTAAATATATATATAATCTTTATGTTCACACATTTTATTTAAAATGAGAAGTCATTTAAGATGGAAAAAAAACTTTTGATATAATTTTGTAAAATATGCAGTCATTTCTTACATTACGTATTTAAATTTAAGAAGCATTTCATAAATACTTTGCAATATTCCATTTCTAAATATAGAATTTAAAATATAATTAGTATTATAGAACAGAGGATAAAATATGGAGCCTTTTTGTATCAGAATAAAATATTCATCGTATAATGTGTATACAATAAAATCTTGAGTAATGTAACGATGACAAAAATGAATAGTATAATAAAATTTCCTGCTCTTTTAAGACTAATGAAGTCAGAATATATAAATGTTGGAATCATTTTCTATTTGAAAATTATTTCGGATAACATATAAAAGTAATTTTTCTCTGACTATATTAGTAGTTTTTCTCTGATTATTTGTAAAGCCCATTACTTTATATTTAAGAATCTTGGGGTTGTTAAATCACGTTGTCAGAAGTGTAGTGTAGACGGCGGGAAATACTTTGAACAACAGAGAGGAATTTATCTGCAAATACATAATAAAGTGATTATTATGACATTAGTCACCGTACTTTTCGGTCTTACCTTATACAATAACACATGAACTTGACATAATGCAGAAAATTTTTCTATATAAAGTAAATTTAGATGTAAATAAGTTATATATATGCATTTTAAAGATAATAGTTTCTAAGATAATAGTTTTTATTAAATTCATTATATAATTATGATTTTTTCTTCTCATAAAAAAAAAAATGTTTGTCTAAATGTATATTAAATAGTGAGAAGAGTATGACATCTAAACGTAGGTGGAAGTGATAGCAAAGGGAATCAATATATTTGTTTAAATTGAAGAATTATGAAAAGATATTTTTAATTGATCGAATTTATCAAAATGATGTTTTTAACAGGGCATAAAAGAATTAAAAAAAATAAGTTTTTGTATTTATAAAAAATTCCCACAGCAAAAACCATTTTTCAAATAGCATTTTAAAGAAACTAAACAAGGTAAAATTTGGGACAAGAAATATTTCCGAATTAATTGTTTCTATAGTCGAAAAAAGATATTTTTTACGAGAAAAATTTTATTTTTACCAGAAATGGGGGTCATAATTCATTTACGTGGCGACAATCCCAAAAAAAAGGCTTTTCTATTGTGATGAATAATTCCCTTTTTTTTCCCCAAACGTCACCAAAACGTATTCCCTTTTTTTAATCAATTTGTCTTGCATGCAGACAAATTAGTAAGACATCTTCTTTTAGAAAAAAAACAAAAAGATAAATGTTTTCCATCCCATGCGCCTTTTCTTCTTTATTTTTAGTTTTTGGGGGTATTAGATATTTTCTTACATGACATTGAGGGTTTCAAGGCATCGAATGCAAATATATTCTTTTTTTACAAAATGCAACACTAGTAATTGGCTTGCGTATGTGTATTAAGTAAAACATAATTTTTAGGAAAACCGTTCACCTCATAATACCGAAGCCTTTTTTTTTAGAAAAAAAAAAATATTTTTTCAGTTAAGAAAATGTATTTCCCATTACTTTTTTAGTGAGGTTTTCCCCCTCTTATTCTTTGCAGCAAAAAGTATTTGTTTTAATACGGTTCCTGATTGGGCAGAACAAATTTCTACCTTGACACAATATCCCAGTCTTTTAAATGTGGTAGGGGTGAGCCTGGGTGGGGTGGTCGCCATATGTTCATAGTCAGAACTGGGCCAACGTTTTCGAGTAGGGGGTTTGAGTCCAGGTGCCACCGCAAAAACCCCCCCGTAAAGAGGGGGTGCAGCACGTTAAATCTGCCTTAGTAAAATTTTTCCGTTTGGGGTGGGTGTGGAAATGAGGATGCCCGGGGCGTCCTTCTCGTCACCGACCTTTTTCAAAAAACACAAAAACCCGAAAATATGCAAGAAAACAACAACACAAACCAATTCCATTTTTCTTCAGAATAGCATTTTTTTTCCCATAAACTTTATTGACGGGGTTTTAAAGGGCCCATGATATGCGTCTGAGCGGAAATGTGAATCATTTGCTTAACCCATTGCAGTATAAGCAAGTTGAAAATTTCATATGATTTGGGGGGGGTTGAGTTGAGTTTGGTTTTATGGCGCAAGAGCCAGTTTTGGCTATATGCGCCAAACATTCATAGGTCTGTGTCTGACGGGAAAAGAAGAAAAGGAGAAAATGGATGACAAAATGGAGGGTCGAAAATAGAGAAGGATCACTGGGGTACCCGGGTCGTGACACCCGTGTTTACCAAAGATAGTAAACCCCTTTGGGAAAAGGAAAGATCACTAGAGAGAGGTACCTCGGTATTGACACCCGTACCCACCTAAAAAGGTGAGCCCCTGAGGGGTTCATATGTTTTGGGATGCCCTTCATGGTACTCTTTTTGGGCAGGCATGTAATACATGGAAAAGATAATGGAAGAAAATGCTCAACTTATTAAACTCAATACACAACCGAGTTTATAAAATATATAATCTAAAAAATTAACCTGAAATTAATCTAAAAATTTACCTGATACTATATTTTTATAGTTCAAAATGATATAATGATAATATGATAAAATTCCATTGAAACAGCTACTTGGAATCAATTTAGATCTTTAAATAAGCCAAAACTCTATTTCAGAGACATTCGAATTAATGGTGAGAACAATTTACTGTAACCTACTAAAATCAAGATACTCTAATAGCCTTGCATCTACAGGTGGTTTATCAGAATAATAGAAACACACCTCAGACTTATAAAAATCCTTTTTTACTATGGTATAGGGCTGCCTTTGGTATGTAATGCAGCTTAGATTCACCAAGCGAATCGATCCATACAAATGCTGAATAGTGTTAAAGGAATATTGTACAATCTTCGTTGAGAAATTGTGCAAGTTCAGGCAGAGTTGCCGATGGTGGGTATCAATTCTGATTGAACGCTCTAAAATAGACTATAATGGTTCAATTATATTGATGCCCGGGGGACTGTATGGGCCAAGATAGAAGTTTAACCTTTTTCCTCGTGTTCATCAAAAACCCTGATTGGGCAAAATCCTCTGCATAGATAGCGCATTATCATATTGAAAAGTCCATCTCCTGCAGAAAAACAGTTTGTATCATAGGAATGACCTACTCAGCTAAAATTTCTTTGTACTTGTCCCTAGTGATCTTACTTTCAAGGTTACGATTGGTCGAGCAGAAAACCACAACGGCTGCCCATATCGTGACAGATCCGCTCCATTCTGACAGCTGAAGGGAAAATCACGGCCATATCGCCCGGCCCGATTATCGAATGCGTAACTCCACGAAGGAAACTAATTTGATATACGAATGCTTAAAAAGCCTGTTTTGGCGTGACCTTAATCGCAACCAAACAATACAAATGACGATACACATGACCACACGAAAAATATCAAGGAACCATATTGTAAGATCGCCCATCTTGCCGAACATAAAAAGCTTGGGGAAACTCCGATATTAAATTACCACTCCAGATGGAGTATGCATTCGATAATTTGGCATGATATGATTGTGCATGGTCCTTTAAACGTGCACCTGTCCTGTTGTAAAAAATGGCAAAAAAATACTTTTTTCCACATATTACTTTTTTCCACCCCACAACGACGGTTTTTTAGTGAGACACTACTGTATACGACGGGAAAACATCAGGGGGCGGGAATTGTTTTCTTTTCCTAGACGTTTTGTTTATGGAGGGCCTTTTAACGAAATAATTGACACTGAAAAAAACCAGATGGATTGAGTCTCACCCCTTTTTGTTGGTTGTTTATTTTTTTTCTTAATCCGCTTTAGTCCTTTTATTCGCTTCTTTGTCCAAATTTTTTTTGGAGTTTGTTTGCCGTGGTGTTATTGTCAAGCTTTTCCGACTTCCCCAAAATCTAAAAAACCCCAATTGCGGAACCGCCCCAAAGACCCAAATTTGGGTTTTAAAAACTTTCCTAATTTTCCTTTTAAAAAACCAAGCTTCAGAACTTAAATAAAAGCTCCCCAAAATTTCTACACTTTTTAAGTTCAAGTCCTCCCCCCGGTTTGGGGGGGAGCGATGCCAAAATTTTTTGGTCCTCCCCCCGTTGGGTGGGTTAAAAGGGGGGGGCCGCTCGGGGGGTCCTGTCACTACCCGGGTTAAAATTCATCCTTTCCAAACCCTTAGAAAATTACCGTATTTTTAATTTTTTTGTTTCCGATTTTTTTTGGCTTTTAAAAAAAACCTAACGAGAAATTTTCCAATGGACGTTTTTTTGCAGAACATCTTTTTCCATTGTTTTACCCGAGCCAAAAAACTCGAGAAAAAGGAATTTGGGGGAAAGGGGGTAAAAAAAAGGAACTGGTTTAAATGCCCAACTT